>JAVTVY010039268.1:0-16416 GCA_036873755.1 Hanleya hanleyi | reverse complement strand
AATCAGATATGAGGATATGTTTACCATGCTTGACCCGGCCATATTTGTGTAGCTGACTGCGGTAATCAGATATGAGGATACGTTCACCATGCTTGACCGGCCATATATGTGTAACTGACTGCGGTAATCAGATATGAGGATACGTTTACCATGCTTGACCCGACCATATATGTGTAACTAACTGCGGTAATCAGATATGAGGGTACGTTTACCATGCTTGACCCGGCCATATATGTGTAAATGACTGCGGTAATCAGATATGAGGATATGTTTAACATGCTTGACCCGGCCATATATATGTAACTGACTGCGGTAATCAGATATAGCATATGTTTACCATGCTTGACCCGGCCATATATGTGTAACTGACTGCGGTAATCAGATATGAGGATACGTTTACCATGCTTGACCCGGCCATATTTGTGTAACTGACTGCGGTAATCAGATATGAGGATACGTTTACCATGCTTGACCCGGCCATATTTGTGTAACTGACTGCGGTAATCATATATGAAGATACGTTTACCATGCTTGACCCGGTGTGACGGAAACGGTGGCCCGATGCATCCAGTGTCCGGGGGACACTCGCGTCTAGACGTAAATGTCCCAAGACACTGGATTTGATTGTCCGTCGGGCATTCAAGTCTGGATTTGGATGTCCTGGGACACTGGCTTCCAGGAGACTTTCTATCCAGTTTACACGTGGATATGTTTACCACAGAGTAGTATAGAAAGGGGAATTACCGCGTTATTGACCTACTTCCGACAGGTGGCGCCAACAGATCATTTCCGTCTGACCTTTGTGAAGTCACTTCCGCTTCCGGTCATGTGGCATAAAGTGACCTTTAACCCTGCGCATGATTTCCGTTATTGTGCGCATTTCCACTATCGTGCGCTTCCGATCAGCTGACCGGAACCGGAAAATCTTGAAATTTATGCTAAGAAATGGCCAGATAAGACTGCATCACAGCTTAGGGCTTTTCATCGTGATTTTTCGCCTCTTTGCTTGTACAATACAATGAAGAATACAACATATTGGCGAGCATACGTTACAACAAGTCAACACGAGAAATAATACGTTCTTCTGTTTCCACGAATGCAAGTCGCGATATGTAATTTTTCTATAAAGGTGTGGGAGCTGCCATTCAGTGGGGGTAACTAGGCCACTACTTGTATTCTTTTAACGGCATATCCCATGAGTCTTCCAAAGACGGGGTCAAATTTGCATGTTTTCTATAAGTCTTGTTTAACACTACCAGGCCTGGGGGAGGGACGTTCACCCTCCCCCCCCCCCAAACTTTCTGCGCAATCTCCGGAACGACAAAAAATTGAGAGCTGACACTCCGTGAATTTGTAGTTTATCATATTGGGGTCATTTGAAGCCTATGTGCATAACCTCACTGCAGAGGATCAAGGATAAAATCACGCATCATGCATTTTTTTGGAAACATTACATGAATAAATATAATAGGTCCTAAACATCCTAGGCCAGATAAGGTTAACACAGAATTTCTGCAGACGGCGGAAACCTTTAAACCGCGAAGTAAAGCTAGCAACCGCAGTGTAAAGGTTACTCCGCGGTTCAAAGGTTTACTCATTCATTCATTTATTCATCAAGCTAAATTAATTGTACAATTTATGGTTTTAAAGGGCAGTTGGCGGAAATAAATCCTCAGAGGGCTTGTTCTATCCCTGTAGTAAACAATTCCATTATACATACGAATATAAGTTAAAGAAGCTGGTGAATATTGATATGAATGTAAGCGGTGAGAACATTATATAAATAAAAACAAACACGTATCCTCCGACAATCAGCAAACTCGACAGTTTAAAGGTTTACGTTGCGGTTTGAACGGTGTAAACATTTCTAAGAGTTTTGTTTGGTTTTCGTTGAAAAAATAAAACGATAAATTCATTTATGACGACATTACTAGAAATGGCAAAAATGTAAAGAAAACATGTGATCAACTAAAAATCTGTTTGCAGAAAATAGGCGAAAAACATCCCCAATAAATGCAGAAAATGTAATAAAAAAATGTAAAAATTTTTTTATCGATGTCCCCTATGGGCCAACCTTATTCATTCTTGGATGGAATAGGCAAATATACCCGGTGTTTGTCACGAATACACCATTAGTTTGCGAGCGCCTTAGGTCGAATGACCGGTAATGTATATTAGCCATATATGAAGTCTACAAAATATATTAATTGCAGGTCACAATGACTCACTGTTCCCATTTCTATGTAAATGGGTTATACCAAAAAAGAATAGTATCTCGCTCAAACAAAGATAAAACTCATAATAAATATATTCACTTTCAATGATCAAAACAACGGAATTTTGTTGGAATACTGCTACCTGATAATTCCTTTGAGCAGCTCCACGTAAATGGAACGCTTCTCTTGCTGACTTTCCCCGGCTTCGTACTTGTCGATATTGTTGGCCAAATATCGCAGAATATCGGCAGGATCTAAGGATGACATGGGTCTGATTGTGGACAGAAAAATGTGGAGGTCAGCTTTTATACACACCTGGTCAGGTACACAGAAAAGAAAATTCCTTAAAAATTTAAGGAATATTCCCCGACTGTTACACCAGCGGAATATTCCTCAAAATAACTAACGAATATTCCTTACCATGTTAAGGAATTTCCTTAACATGCTACGGAATATTCCTTATTGAATTTTAAGGAATATTCCGCTGGTGTAATTGTCGGGAAATATTCCTTAAATTTTAAGGATTTTTTTTTCAGTGTACTCAATATAATCCATTAATTTCGCAGATGTGCCATACAGTATATGAATGCAGTAATCAGATGCATGTAGATCTCGTGACAATTTTTGTTTTGCGTTTATGTTACGTTTTATTATTTGATTATTCTTTTAATGATATCAGATGTGCCCCTTTATGGTTAATGTGAAAACAAATTAAAACTTATATTTTATGGTATCCTCTATGCAAACAAATGACCGGATCCTACTTCAAGAACGGCGAGTCAGCTTGAAATGTCCGGAGAAATCGTTCACGATATCCCGCATTCAGAAGATACGGACCGAATATGAAAAGACCTAGAGCATTATATTTGCATATCGTAAAATATTCTAATTTCGCCCTGACTATGCGAGAAGTCGTAAGTAGTACCAGCGGGCAAACGTGGTCATCTTAGAGTAACATTAATTATAACAGTAATAGAGATCTCCGACATGACAATTTCCTTAATATTTACTGATGTCAGAAAAGTGATATACATTTTCATTAAATATCTCAATATCTTGTGTTTCTTTCTGATTTCACAACATTCACAAAATCATATGCGTGCGAAAATTAACCCAGCGCGGAAAGAAGGATTCATTGTACTCGTACACCGGGGTGAGAAGATTTTCACCTGGGTGAAAACAGGATTTCACCTGGGTTAAAACAGGTTTCCACCAGGGTGATAACGTTTGCGCCCAGGTGAAAACGTTTGCACCTGGGTGGAAACTTAGGAGGAGTGAAAGACCCCCCCCCCCACACAAACTGAAAAAAAATATAAACAAAACTAAAATTGATGGCATGTCGTATATGCGCCACCGTAAAGATGTATATTGACCTAAATACATAAAAATTATTTTTTTCTAAAAATATATATATATATTTAACAAAGATGCGACGGTATAACTTTACAAGGCGTACTAAAGCTGTACATGAGAAATGCAGAAAATCAAACATTTTCAACTGACCCCGACTAGGATCTAACCCACAATCTTACCTTCTGCTGTACTGTCCATCGTATATGCCTTTACCCACTGCACCACCGATTTGCTGGCCGATCCCCTGTTCAGAATGTCTAGTCTTTACTATTCCCTTAGTTTCATATATAGGTCAACCGGACTCTGAGGTATGCCGGACTCTGAGGATTTCCATAGCTCTGGAAGCGCACATAGTCCGCCAGATGCCATGGTCCGGGCCCTATATATGTGAGAAGGCACATTCCTGTCTAGATTTCAGTGACCCGGACACCAACGATATCAGGACCCTGGTTTCTGCTGATAGGGGGACAACTTTTTCCGAGGGAGGACTTTCGTATCTGGATCTGGGTGCCCTTCGGGCACCCAGATCCAGATACCATGGTCCCCGGACACTCATATCTGGCGGACCACGGTTGCTTCCACACCGGCCATATTTGTGTAACTGACTGTGGTAATCAGATATGAGGGTACGTTTACCATGCTTGACCCGGCCATATACGTGAGTAGTATATAAACGACCAATGGGGGGTCTTATTTAGGGGAGATAACTCTGTTTGAACAATTTCTGGCTATCTCCCCTGATTCACACATTTCTGCCCCTAAATAAGACCCCAGATGCCCTTGTACTACTTATTAAATTGACGTTACAGATGACGTCACTTCTGGTCACGTGACATCTGGGTCACAGGTCACATTCGAGTCGAAAGGTCAAAGGTCACCTCCGGTCGCGTGACGGCCCAGCGCGCGATAGTACATGTTAGGTCCATTCTGGCGCAGTAAGTCCCAATGGGAAGCCCACTCATTGATATTTGCGTATGCGGTGTGGCTGCTTGTTTTCTTCATTTTGAGCTGTAGAACACGATGAAAGGGATCTCGAGGCCATGCGTTGAGTTTTTGAAAAGTTACCGTGCGCAGGCGCAGTAGGCAAGCAGGACGAGGTGAACGTTTTGGGGTCCAGGTGGACCCATATTTGTATGATTAGGTCGCGTGAGGTGTCATCGTGAAGCATTCGTGGTGTAGCGTCCAAGTGCGTGGAGGTGTGATGGAACTGACGTATATCTGCGCATGCGCAGTAGAAAATGTGTATTTGAATGGACGTTTGGGGTCACGACGGACAAATAATGGTCCGATTGGGCCGTGTGAGGTGTCGCCGTGTAGCTGTCGTGGGAGAGCGTCCAACTGGGCCAGTGAGCCGTCCATTTTTAACATTCTGTTCATGCGCAGACAAGGAATTGTGAGAAAGAGGCACTGGAAGTGATGTTTTGGGTCGAGGGTGATCCCTGGTGGTGCGAATGGGTCGGGGAGGGTACCCATGTGAGGGGCTCCTCCAGGCCGATCACGTCATGGGTTGGTGCGTGTTTTCACAGAAGAAAACGGAGTCATATTAATGAAAATGTTGTTGCTGTTGTTTAGATAGTATAGTCTCTCAATTTCTATTGATAGATCACCCGGGAGTACCAGAGAAAGAGGAGTTTCGTAGGTGCTAAAGTGTGCGTTTGCAGGAGATTAGGGCCCTGTTCGAACTGGTTTCTGGTAGAGATATCTGTGCATGAGTGAGTGGGTGAGTGAGGCGTTGTGAATGAGTGAGTGAGTGAGTGAGTGAGTGAGTGAGTGAGCGAGGGAGCGAGAGAGTGAGTGAATGAAGCGTTGCGAGTGAGTGAGTGATGCGTACCCAACGCCCATGAGGAGTGAGAGAGTGAGTGAGACGTTGAGTAAGTGAGTGAATGAATGAGTGAGAGAGTAAGGCGTTGAGTGAGTGAGTGAGGGAGTGAATGAGGTGTGACCAACGCCCCTGAGTGAGTGAGTGAGTGAGTGAGTGAGACGTTGAAATTGAGTGAGTGAGTGAGTGAGCGAGTGAATGAGTGAGTGAACGAGTGAGTGCGTGAGGTGAGTGAGTGAACGAGTGAGTGCGTGAGGTGAGTGAGTGAACGAGTGAGTGCGTGAGGCGTTGTAAGTTGAGTGAGTGAGTGAGTGAGTGAGTGAGTGAGTGAGGCGTGCCTTAACGCTCTATCGCAACGCCTTATCGCCTCATCTCAGCGCCTTAACGCCCTATCGTAACGTTTTTGCGCATTGTCAACCATCCGATCACACAAACATATTTTGACCATTGGCCCTGACCATTGATGACATTGACCTGGTGCACCACATTTGCGTGCGAATGCGTGTGATGACGTCACTTTCGAGCTTCAAGCGCTCGGAGCTATTATACGCGCGATAACGTCACTTCCGATGATGTCCAGTGATGACGTCGCGGTCATCAAAGGTCAGGGATCTATAGTCAAAATATGTGCGTGTGATTGGATGGTTGACAACGCGTAAAGGCGTAGCGATAGGGCTTGAACCGTAACTGGGCTGGGCTTTTGGGGACGTATCCTGGCCTGGGGAGCCTAAATGCCTCCCCCCCCCGACTAATTATCTTTCTTACCCCTTGAGCTAGGGGCTGAAACTTACCACACCATACCCATACCATGCTCTACCGGAAAATGTAAAAAATACAAGATGGCCGCTTCGATGACGCCACAGTGACGACGATTTTCTATCGTTTCTTCGGTCAGATTTTCCGATTTTTTTATTTATGCACTTTCTCTGCAAAAACTGCATGATAAATTAGTAAATATTAATGTGATGTGAAATAAAATAGTTTTTGTCCCCTTTTCATCGCGAAAAAGCAGAAATTTTGAAGAAATATGACGAAAATAACTTTTTTGGTACCCCACGTGGTGGCCATCTCGAATTTACCCATGATCCTCTGCTCGGTGAGTCATGCAGGTGGCTCAAAATGACCCAAATATGATAAACTATAAAGTCACGGAATTTCAGCTCTCCATTTTCTGTCGTTCCGGAGATAGCGCAGAAAGTTCGGCGGGGGGCATTTTAGCCCCCAGGGGGGACCATTTAGGCCCACCCACAACCCAACCCCCCTTCCACCACCACCTCACCCCCGGCCAGCAGTAGCGTTAATGCGTTGAGATAAGATGTTAAGTCGTTGGGACGGATGCTAAGGTGTAATGAAGGGCGTTAAGGCGTTGAGACGGGCGTTATGACGTAATAACGGGCGTCGGACATTTCGATGAATTATTGGCAATTCCGTGGAATATCTAGAAAATCAGAGCTTCTGAGCTATTTCGCCAGGGCTTTGAAGCATTTAGCTATGCGTTGGCGGGCGTTACTGTCCATAAAGGCAAGCTTATCCTAAAGACGTGCACAGTTTACGTTCCATTCAGCTGACACTCTACCACGATGTTCACGTGTACGCCCCAGTCAATTAAGACTTCACCAAAGTGTCATACACGGATCACGCTCACCACTCTCGAGACCGGATATGTCAGTTCCCATGGAAATGCATCCTCGAATAGAAGAACCCATGGAGGTCGATCCGCCGCCCCGAATTGAAGAGCCGATGGAGATTGATCCCAGTGTCGAGGAGCCCTTCCATCTCTTTTCTCTGCCTCTAGTAGAAGAAAAAGGAGCTCGAAGCTCCAGTATCCTCGACTGCCCGAAGACGCTTAGGAGAAAACGGATCAGAGCGAACATGGCCGAAAATTGAACTTTCCGAAATGGCGGCTTCTGATTGGACAAGAGCTTACTAGAAATGTGAACATATCCAACGGGCCTCCCCCAGCGTGGATATGATGTGCTGCTGAGAATAACAATATGATTGACCTGTCGTCCTTATTGTTGTTCTCATCTGTCCACATCATGGCCACCACCACCACCACGACCACCAACACACACACACACACACACACACACACACACACACACACACACACACAGGTAACTCTACCAGGTAGCCGGAAGGAAAAGGACAGTTATCTCCTCCAAACGCACGCCATTGCACTTCCGAATCTCTCCTTTCTCTAGTACTCCCGAGTGATCTATTAATAGAACAGGGGTTTTTCCAGACAAATCCCCGAGAAATTAACACTGACAGTTTCTGCTTTCTGGACTGCAAAACTGGATTAATTCACTTGATATTTACTTCCCCGAAATTGAGAGACTACACTATCTCAACAACAACAACATTCTCATTTCTATTGGAGTGATATGCAAGAGATGAGAACATTGACGACGTCTGGCGACTAAAAAGCAACCATATGACTCTACATGGCCCGAGAATACGGAGGAATCTCGGAAGTAGCCTTAGTATCTCAGTCGCGCTTTTATTGCAGGTGTTCATGTGGAGACTATGAAGTATCCACACGGCCCCTAGCACCAGCTTAAGCGGAATTAGATACGCTAGCTCGGGAGCTGTGATGACATGTCGGCTCAAGCAACTCATCTGATGTTAATGGATGAGCATCATGGACGTCTGATCGAGTAAACGCCTTAACATGTGGAAACATGGTAAATGCAAGAATACCTAGGAAAACTAGCCTGTAAAATCCGACGTATGACTCTGTTCTGCGAAAACTCGACCCAATCGGACCAATAGTGAACCGCCCAGACCCCGAATATCCACCCCAGTGCTACTTGTCCAGTGCGCATGCGCACGGTAACTTTTCGATAAAGTCACAAACTGGCCTCGCAACGCGACCCCTTCCATCGTGTTCTACATCGCGAGGCAAAGAAAACAACCTCACCCTTTAGCGGAAATGTCCGTGAGTTGGTTAAACCTTGTCCACTGCGCCAAAATGGACCTAATATGTATGCCTAACTAATTAAATCAAAACTAGAAATGACTAGAGAATGAAAAAAAAAGCAAAATGCTAAATAATTTTCGACGTCACAATGACGTCATAATCACCCATATCGTTCCCGGGGTAGGGGAAAACAGGACCGCCACAAATCTATTTGACTATTTCCAGGATGTACCAGAATTATGCACCAAAAATTTCTGGCATCATATCTTGTCATCCTAGAGTCATTTTAAGTCAGTGTGAAGAAGCTTAGCGGCAAAGAATCTTGACATCTCAAAGATAGATCACGTTGGATTTGGGGTTGTGATACATTTCGTCTTCTTAAAATCGTCTAATCTACGACTACTGTAACAAACTGTATATGGATGGAAAGCTGCATCGGTGGCCTATCAACATAAAGAACTTGACAGGGTTTCGAGACATGACGTCATCATGATGTAATAATAGTTTCATAATATACATTCATTTTCACCTATATTTAGATCAGTTGAATGCCCTACTAAAATAATACGGGGGGACCTGTCACTAATTCCAGTATAAGGCATCTCGATAGTATTGTACTCAAAGAAATTTCAGGTTTAACATATCAGAAGTCTTAGTGAACAGTGTTGCAGGAAAACATCGAAATTGGGGAAACAAAATGGCCACAATTCATACAATAAACCACCATTATGAGCTGATTCAAAGAGGCTACAATCCTGCTATATGGTTCTTTTGACACATTTTCGGAATCGCGAAAAATCATGATATATATAGGAACGACATTAAATGCAGAGCAGATGGGCATTATGAGCAGGGGTGGTAATTATCATAAAAGTAGATAGGAAATGTGGGTTCTGCGCCAGATGGATATAATCTATCGAGTCAAGATCATTGTTTATCATGGAATAGTGCGGCATAATCGAAAATGTCATGAAACCATAATAAATTCACGAGGATCCATCCAGAGTCCAGAGTCTAATTCTATCCGGGGGTCCTGTTTGATAAGAACTTTGATGATTTCAAAGAGCGTCAGGATGTCTGTAACTATAAGGTTTAGCGGTTACCATGCCTTCGTAAAGTGTCACTAAGGCTGAAATCTATACAAAAATATTGCAGATCCTACCTGTATGGTATTAATAAATACATGCATTCTGACACCAACATTTCTCGACTGTACTTTATAAGTTGGGAACAACAGGGAATTCAGTATATGCGTTACATAGGGTTGTTTATCTGTCTGTCGGTTCATTATACTATAATCAAATTCTACCCGTAATGTTCGTAAATCCGGCAATTTAATTGGCTGATGAGCGCAGAATTTTTCGGTTCATACTTCTATGAATCTAAAAATATCTAGACCACGCCCACAAGCGGACTACTTTTCCTACGCTATAAATAGCATGGAGAATCCCAGACGGGGTATCTCCAGTGCTAATCCGACGATAATAGCGCATATGATATTGCTTAAATATTTTTAAAAAAATATACCAATTTTTCCCCACGTATTTTGATAATAATTAGAGAAAACTGATACATTTGCACTCTGTTACGCGTCTATAATCTCTTGTAAAAGTTGTCGTCTGCTAAACTTCATCGGGTTGAAAGTTGTTTGATTGAGGTCACAGCTGTTCCGTGTAAAAATTCTGGTAAAATGAGTGAATACGGAAATTTTGATTTGAAATTTTTGGATGCAGACTTTTTGTTTGATGAAGAATTTGAACCCGAAGACATTACCGCGGCAACAAATGACGGCGAGAATGCTATGAACACAGCCCTCCAAGAAGCCAATGAAGGCAACACATCTGTCCAGGTCGAGCCATTCTCCGTTGAGCCAGGCAGATTTAGAAAACTTACGGAAGAAGATTTTGAGACTCTACAAGATTGTCGACAATCAGAGTCGACAAAGAAGAACACGAAATGGGGTGTAAAGCTATTTGAAGGTGCGAAAATATAACAATTTCAAAACTCTCAAAGTTGCATTATGCAAGAGTCCAAATAAACCCGAGTCGGAAGTCGGGGGGGGGGGGGCAGGGGCTTGTTGGTCAGTTATCAATTAAGATATTCAATTCATATATACATAATTTTGTTAGCTATAGTCTAAATAGATAGACCGGGAAACACCAAACAGATCGATTTTTTACTCCAAAATTGAATGCCGCTATAAAAGTACAAACAATTAATTAATAGAAATTTCAAATATTTATTTCTGTTGACAAAAACAATAATTTGGTGGAATGAATAAAAAATAAGCAATACATTTTAAGAAAAATGAAATGAAATTCGCATAAATAGTACGCCTAAATAAAGTTTTTTTTTCAGAATGGAGTGTTCAAAACGAGGGCCTGAAAACAAATTTTCGAGAAATAACACCAGAAAGCCTCATTGACAAATTGAGAAAGTTCTATGCCGAGGCACAACCGAAGAACCAGGAGAAAAGAGTAGAGGAAATGTATGTCGGTCATGCTCAGGAATATCACAAAAACACCATGAAAAATGTCAGATCTGCAATAAATCGACATCTCCGTGACCTTGAACGAGATATTGACATAGTTCGAGACAAGTCTTTTCGACAAGCGAATGACACTCTAGATGGCAAACTGAAGTTCAATTTGAAGGAGGGATTATCTCGTCCCACTAAACACAAAGAAGTCATCGAGCCCGGTAAACTAATGAAAATAACTTCCTACCTGCATTCTGTCACCAATCCGGCTCTCTTAAGATACAGAGTTTGGTACGATTTATCCATCCATTTCGTTACACGTGGCCTGGAATTTCACCACCAGCTTACTCCGAATTCGTTTGAATTTTGCACGGATGAAAACCAGAGGGAATATGTCGTCCTCACACACGAAACCAAACAGAAAAATCGACAAGGTGGTCTAGACAGCCACGAAGCACCCACTGATAAGCGAATGTACGCAACAGTTTCCGACAGATGTCCGGTTCAGTCCCTTAGAATGTTGATTGCGAAAACTGATCTCAGTGCGACGTCATTGTTCAATCATTGTTCAAAGGCTGCAATGAATTCTCCAGAATCTGAAACTTTCTGGTACACTTCGAAATCGGTGAAGGCATATCAATTTTCGCGTTTTCTCTCCGACATATCACGCAATGCCAATTGCGCCCGCTCATACACGGCACACTCTCTCCGTGCGACCGGTATACAAGCGATGAATGATGCAGGCTTCGAGCTTCGCCACATCATGTACATGAGCGGACACAAGAACGAAGGCTCCGTTAGAAGTTATAACAGGGAATGTTCCTCAGCTCAAAAGCAACACATCAGCGACACGCTGTCATCCGTTGCACAGCAAGAAAATCCATCGCGCAGCCTTGTACCTGCAGCACCTCTCCAGAGAGGCCCTCTTTCTGTACCGGATCCGAGTGGAATATTCCCGCCTGGAACACTCCCCATTGCTGCACACCTCAACTCGAGCAATTTCTCCTCTTCTGGGTTCATTCTAATTCTTCATTCAGCCACTGTGTCTTTCAATTTTCAAATAACAATAATAGCTCCGACTGACACTTTTCTCTTCAACACTATTGACAAACTGTCGAAACTGTTACAAGAATTAAACCGAAGAATTCGTTGGTCTCACATTTAATTTCTTCTCTTATTCAATTAGTTTAATTTAATTAATTTAATTATAAGTATTGACTGTAATTTTTTTTACGTTCATTGGGGTGTGATACAGTTTGCACATCGATTTTTAAGTTCATACCTCAACGAACGTGAAAAAAATCACAGTCAATCCTTAAATGACTGAGAATAATCTTGAATATTACAGAGACAGACAATGGATGACATAAGAATACAAAAGCTATGTTTCCATGTTGAGTTGAACCTGTGAATCTATGTTCTATTTTAGAATGCGATCTCTCTAGCATCCCCATATTTCCAAAATTATACCCTTACTCAACAGCACGACATATCTCTAAGATCTCTAATCAATGAAATTAAAAATCACTTTAGATTTTCAGAAGAATTCTGCACAATAAATCATGCTTCATCGATTGACTATGCATCTTTGTGAGAGTGGATGACAGTGACCCACCGATTTCCTCTCTATTACTCGGAAAACAAACTTTCTGAGTCTGCTTTAGGAAAGGAACATGAAGTAATTACTAGTAGAGTAAAACCAGTTGAAAACAGCCATATATTGCTGCTATGAATTGCGTTCGCGCTGTTATTCATGGCTCTGTCATTTGAAACTATAATGTAGTACCCCTTCCGCAGTGGGAGTATATCACAGTCTCTCTTGATTGGGGAATAGCTTCGACGATCTTCAAGCAATGCCAAATGATATGCGCCAAGTATCTGTCGACTTATTTTGTTTTATTCAATCCTATCAGTCGGCAATCCAAGGTACCTAGTGAAGCTTTCATGCAGAGCCATATGGTTGCTTTTTAGTCGCCAGACGTCGTAAATTTTCCCAAATATCTTGCATATCGCTTTAATCCACGTGTTCATCTTTGTATTTTTTTTTAATCTTTTCTTACACTTCTTTATTTGAATTTGTATATATTGTTCCATATGTGTTGGCCTACTCTCATGTTCTTGCTCCATAGAACCCAGCTTTGTTCACTCATTTCTGCATTGTGGAGAGAATGCACTTTCTTTTCGTGAGCCCCACTGGTATATACACAATATATGTATATTGTCGTCCATGAAGAAAACATACCATGGATGAATACAGTGAAGAGATGAAGTACCCTCCCATGTGTTATGTTCAAATACACAAGAAAAATGTAAGTTCATATGAATAACTAAACAAAACCACAGATGGACATTTCTTTTGACTCATTCTGTATAGCAACATTTCCACATCAAAATTCCCATAGTATTTCGACAATTCCCTAAAACGTCATGTTGGCATTAATTCCTTGGACTTGAAAAACCAAACCCTCGATGAGATATACAATATGGGGTGCAATGACCATACAGCTGGGGCGGGTAAACATGCATCTTGACAGAGCAATCATCAGTTCTGATAATACATCCGAAATTGCCTAATTCAGATAATTAATCAAAATGAAGAAACAGAATGTATAGTTGTATATACATGCATAACAGATGGCACTGAACACAGCCAATTAGTTTTTGGACTTATAATGTGTTATTCTGAAGACAACTGACCTTTTTACCTTTGTTTTAGTTGTTCGTTTCTATATTGTAATATTATAGCTGACCTTTTTTGAAACTATTTCCATCAAGTTCACCTTACTATTGACCTTTCGTCTGACCCACATAATCTACTGATCTGGAACATTTGTTTTGCTATCTACTGTTATACATTTAGTCATTCTTGGTCAATAATATCTCAACTGACTTAACAAGTCTTTTAAATAAATTGTGCTGTTGGTGCCTTCTCACTGGTCGTTCTTGGATAATCTTTCTATTTTGATTGGGAAAGAATTTTGATGTCTATGATTAGATTTTGTGGCCAGCTTGCATTTCTTCCAATTTTGGAGATTTCTATGCACAGAATTCACAATAAGCTTGAAACATGTATGTTACACTGGAACCAAGATTGAAAGCTCCAACAGAAAATGAGAACAAAGTACTTTGGCTGCTCCGATGGCATCACTTTCTGGAAAGTAGGTTTGGTCGATTATAACGCTGATTTTCATGATTTCTAACCATTTCTCCCACCACTATTTCTGGCGACAGTAAAACATTATTCCAGAAAAACAGAATTAATTACATGCGCTTTAAGGTAAAGAAATGCAAAAATCTTGTCGAAAACACATATTTTTCAATGCCCCTCCCGGATTCTGCACTATGACATAAAATGACCCCAGTAGGATAAATATGATGTCAGAAAGTTTCTTTTCATAATTCCTTTCCACTCTGTATATAGGTCAAATCGATTAGTGGGAGTCAAGTTGTCTCATCTTTCAGCACACACACACGGATAATTATGACGTCATTGTGACGTTGATTTTTTAAATATTTTTATTCACTAGTGGAAAACATGAGCTTTATTTTAAGGTATAACATCTATCGTTTTGATTCCTCCAATTAGAAACAAATGATTATACGTTCCCCTACCCCCGCTATGTTTCTGAAAAATTAGTATCACCACCGCTCACAGCAAATCGCTTATGCCCACACGAATTTTCGGGCTGCCATCCCTGGGATAACCCACGTACCCTAATCTTGAAGACCACAGGTTCAGAAATTGATCAGCTCGAGGTGCCCATTGTTATTATCTCACTCGGGCTCCTGGTCTACTTTTCAGCTGCACAAAGACTCAAACAATAGCTTCCTACATGAAATATCTAGTTCTTTCTATCATTAAATACGATAATATTTTCAATTATAAATGCGCCGCAATCTCTATGCACACATTCGTCATAATCTTCAGTTTAAGAATGATATCAGAGAAAAACGAATATCATGGACACATTTCAAATTCGTAACCGCCAAAACTACCGTTATGTTTCGTTTCACGCAAAAATGGAAAAAAAATATTCGCCCGACAATTCAAAACAAGTAGGAATTTCATCACCCCAAATAAAATATAGTACACAATTTAAGGGTACTGAGCCCTCCTGATCACACTTTTACACACCCTCTAGAACTTGCCTCTAGAGCTAAAAGTGTGCCTCATAGCTATGGCAATGAATATATTTCTTGAAAGCACATTTCTTAAGGATTTCAAATATATAAATTTGTTCACTGTAAATCTGTAAGATGTTCGGATTTTAAACAAATTTAATTTAAAATTTAATTTAAATTTTGTAAATGCTATTTTCAAAAATTTATTCAACTTATCATAACTTACATCATTTCCGGTAAAAAACAACTCAAGCAGGAATTCATGTATCATTCTATGGTCATTTAATTGAATATTTCTGTACAAAATTGAGCATCTCAAAGTTTTGAACATTGGAGTTCAATTAAATGTCAATAAAATAAGAACTAGACCAAAATTTACAAAACTGAGACACGGATTCCCCGCAGGACTTGCCTCCTACATGAAATGATGATGTAAAGTGGCTAAAATATGATATTTTTTTTTAATTCGAATATCTTCACAGCCTACAGATTTACATTGAACAAATTTATTTATTTGAAATCCTTAGGAAATGCGCCTTCAAAACATATTTACATTATGATAGCTATAAAGCATAGCTTTAGCTGTATGAAGACAAATTCTAGAGGGTGTGTAAAAGTGTCTGCAGGTGGGCTCAGTAAGCTTAAATATAGAAGACTTCATATATCGTATTTCTATCATGTTAAATTTGATATAGAGTGAGGAATGGTAACAAAACTGAAGTTTAACCGATTCTATCGTTTTTATTTTCGGTTATTTTTTAGAGACATGTAATTTTCACAAGTCAAAAACTTGCCCTAAAAGGTGTAACTAAGCAGGAATAATGACACAACTGTTCTCACCTTATATTTTCAACCTCTCTGAATAATCACTCAGACACGAGATATACAATGAAATAATACACGATTTTTTGACATACTGAATTAACAAATTTAGATGCATGTGAAATTAAAATGACGGCATGGTGCCTAATAATGTCTTGGTTATTAGTGTCCATTCTCATATCCATATTTATTGCATCTAAAGCGGAGATAAATGTTCCATCTGGGTACGAAGACAGGAACCGGACACTCTTAGCCACCGGCCGAAGTCTTCAGCCGAGTCTCCATCAATGGAGGTAACCTAGTACAGAGGAATATTGCCTGACGAGCCATGCAGGCGGCAGAGCTGGGATTTCCTCTGATGTGTTGGAAATCCTGGCCAGCATACCAAATCCACTGTAAAGTACAAGAAAAGTTTGAGCCCCAATGAATAAAACAACCGGATAAATCATTATGATCAAAGTAGAGGGCCGTTGTCACTTTGACGGAATTTTTATTTTATGTTATCATCTGTGGTAAAGACAAAGTTTGAGAGAAGTAGACAGCACAACTGTACACTATTAATTGTGTGATGGATAAGAATGTCCTGGTGATGAGTGTCCCTTTTCATATGCTTTTCTATTGCAACTAAAGACGAACACTTCCCCCCAACGTGGAGAAAAGTGTCATACCCGGGTTAGGAGAT
>JAVTVY010039267.1:0-17076 GCA_036873755.1 Hanleya hanleyi | reverse complement strand
ATCCAGATAATACCTATTCAGCGCAGTCTCGGAGGGTATGGCAGCTCCAATTTAAACACCCCAAAATGGGTCAGGAAGATAGATAAATGTATTAGGAAGATATGTAGACCACTCTAACAGTGGCACAGATTCGATTTCTGGGTGATTGTGAGCAACAAATACAGTCGGTGTAAAGTATAAAATATCCAGATAAAACCCATTGAGCGCTGTCTCGGAGGGTATGGCAGCTCCAATTTAAACACCTCAAAATGGGTCAGGAAGATAGATAAATGTATTAGGAAGATATGTAGACCACTCTAAAAGTGGCACAGATTCGATTTCTGGGTGATTGTGAGCAACAAATACAGTCGGTGTAAAGTATAAAATATCCAGATAATACCCATTTAGCGCTGTCTCGGAGGGTATGACAGCTCCAATTTAAACACCCAAAAATGGGTCAGGAAGATAGATAAATGTATTAGGAAGATATTTAGACCACTCTAAAAGTGGCACAAATTCGATTTCTGGGTGATTGGGAGCAACAAATACAGTCAGTGTAAAGTTTAAAATAGCCAGATAATACCCATTCAGCGCTGTCTCGGAGGGTATGGCAGCTCCAATTTAAACCCCCGAAAATGGGTTAGGAAGATAGATAAATGTATTAGGAAGATAGGTAGACCACTCTAAAAGTGGCACAAATTCGATTTCTGGGTGATTGGGAGCAACAAATAGAGTCGGTGTAAATTATAAAAATATCCAGATAATACCCATTTAGCGCTGTCTGGGAGGGTATGGCAGCTCCAATTTAAACACCCAAAAATTAGTCCGAAAATAGATAAATGTATTAGGAAGATATGTAGACCAGTCTAAAAGTGGCACAAATTCGATTTCTGTGTGATTGGGAGAAACAAATAGAGTCGGTGTAAATGCTAAAAATATCCAGATAATACCCATTTAGCGCTGTCTGGGAGGGTATGGCAGCTCAAATTTAAACACCCAAAAATGGATCAGAAAGATAGATAAATGTATTAGAAAGATATCTAGACCACTCTAAAAGTGGATAGCAAAATATTGTGAAATGTACACAGTTTTTACTACGACCCTTTAGAAATGTCCTTAATAGCACACATTTTGAAGTATTCTTCTCAAATTTATATTCACAGCAAAAACAATTTATTGGAGAAAACATGGTTTCATTCGTGTTATGAAAGACATAATGGTTGTCGAAATACATCGATTTTCATGTAGGTTACTACTTTCACATAGCGCGATTTAGAATATCGAAACGGGAATAAGTAATAAGGAAATAACTTCAGCGACGTCCTCGAGAACAGGGCTGAAAGAAGCTTGGTGGTGCAGCTTCTAGAACTAGCTATGAATCTAGCTTTGTATGGTGATTTATGCATTTTGCGAGTCCAGTATACTTTTGGTATATCGTTATGATTGGTTGGAATAGAAATACCTCTTTCCCTGAAAAACGTTTTGTGATTGTTAAATAAATCTTCCAGAGTAAATGCAGTTTGGGAGTAAGTAGACGTATATGATGATGATATTTTTACACTCAACTCTTTAACCAGCACCTGGTAATAGTAACATTTACATATGAATACTATATTATTTGGAGCTTTGTCTGCGACGATTTTCTAGAACTTCTTGCGAATTGAGGTTTCTCAGTACTTGTTTTGCTTGGGGAAGGGTACTTCTGTCAATATGGCGGATTGTTTCAACGACCTTGCTGTTGGTGAGGTCCAGCCAATCAGCGAGTATTGTTGGTTCAACTTTTTCTCGCTTAGACCAATCAATAACGTATACTGTCGGAAAGCAGACAGGGCTATCATCTGGTCGGCCTTCAGATTTATTCTTCTCGGCTCTCTATATTTAGGCCCCTTCATGAGGAGTAATCTTAGGTCCTTATCACTCACCACACCAAGGTTACCAGTCACAGCATATTTGCATGGTGTATAGATAAAGTTCGACGATTCACAATCACAACTATAGCTTCCAGTCAAACTCCTTGACAGCATTAGAGTAATTGAATATTTTGGTGACTATAGATTTCGTATACTTATATAAAATGCAAGGATTCGAGGTAAATTAAAAATGTCCAGTCCTTTAAGTTTCAAGAAAAGCCGATCTTAGAATGTTTCGATTATGTTCACTGGACGATACCGAAAATACGCTGTATCTTTAATGATTTTGGATGGTATAATATTTCCTGCCATCTTTCACTTCTACTCCTCGACTGCTCATGCGTGCCATGACACCACTTCCCATTCAAACCACATCCATCTTAGTCTACGTCACAAGAGCTTCAAGACGACACCCTGCACGTCCCAGGCCAAACACTAACTCGCTAAATCACACACTAAATCGCTGAAACACACATTCCCCAAAATGCTCTCTTTCGCCAGTACATCTCGAGTTCGCATGTGCACCATGACGTCATTTCCGCTCTATACCACGAGAGTCGTAGTTTGCCTCCCGAAGGCTCCAAGATGAGACCCTCCATGTTATATTTGGATCACGTAGGGCCCACCTAGACCCACTTGAATGGGATTTTCCGTATTTTTAGGTGAAAAATCCGTTATTCCGTATTTTCCCATAATATATCTTAGCTTTGCATCTACCTCACCCATGACGTGACCCGAAGGGCCGTCTCCGCGTTCCCATAGCCACCTATGCTGAAAGGCCATTATCCTCCCGCATTTTTTAGGATCCCCTTCCTCAAATGATATGAGATCGGTGCTTTTCCTACTACTCTGACATTTGATTATTGGAAATTTAGAAACTCAATGATTGGTCACCCATCCTTTTCAACTAGAGTCAGGCACTTTGAAAACATAAATTTCACATAAATATCATAATTGTTTGATATACATGTACTTAGATGCTTGGTGACATCGGTCTCAAGAGGTCGCAATACTGGTAGCCAGATGTAGGTGCGAGTTACGTCAGAATGTCTAAAATGGGCCAAAATCTCACACAATAATTCCTTTGGGCATATACATTCAAATTTTGATAAATATTTGGGGAAAACTCACTGAATTACTGTCTAATTTAATTGTATGAACGTCGGGGTGTAAATTATCGCCCTTTTTATTTGTACATTGATTGTTCAATCTCAGAGTCAATCCATAGTAGGTTCATTGTCAAATAGATATCTTTGATGGCTTCAAATGACTAAACTGTCTTTGATGTCATTTCATAACCGTTCTGCCCATCATTTTGGCCGGCCGCTGTGTTCCAGAGGGTGCTCCAAATCTGGCAAGAGAGTGTTCTTTCTCCTTACCGAAAGGAAAATGTCTTTTAGGTCATTTCATGAGCATCCAACGGCAACCTCATTAAGAGAAAATATTTGATGAACAATGTATCTTATTGAATCCCGGTGAACATGTGATTTATTTACTTTAGAAATTGAAAGTGGTCATTATACAAAAACACCTGTTGCAGAGAGAATCTGCAAACATTGTGCCTTGTATGTTGTGGAGGACGAAGAACACTTCAGACTATTGTTCAAGTTAATCCTACTGTTATTGACTACACATTGGATGAGCTTCTCAATAGGGGCTTGATCCCCCTAACAATTTTGCTAAAATAGTGACACGCTTCATATACAAGGTGTTCCACTAACAAAAAGGCAAAATTTAATTGTGCTCATGTGATATCCTCTTTCAAATGTATTTTCTCAACTTATTATTGTTCATTGAGCGCTGTACTTATAGGCAGGATAAGGCAATTAATGTTGTGTTATATACACAGGTTATAGGGCCTAGCCATGTTGGACCCTGTTTCGTACAGATCTATATCAAGCTCTTCAGTCACAAGCCATTGTTATCACTACTCTCTCGATTTTATCACCTTATTCATGTTCATATCTTGCAAGTTGTTGGTGTGTTATTGTTCCTTAACCGACATGTAAATTGAATGTTTTTATGATACAATAAAGTTGAATTGAATTGAATTGTTGCCTCCCCCAGAGGGTGCTCCAAATCTAGCAAGGGTGTGTTCTCCCTCTCCAAGAACGCGTTTGTAGTATAGAGTCGAGAAATCCCATGTGGATACATGCCTGTACAGTATGTGACCTTTAGCATCAAGTTCTTCCGTAAGACATAAATCGCTAAATCACACACTAAATCGCTCAAACACACACTCGTACATCCCCAAAATGCTTTCTTTCGCCAGTTCACCTCGAGTTCGCATGTGCACCATGACGTCATTTCCGCTCTATACCACGAGAGTCGTAGTTTGTATCCCTCCAAGATGAGACCCTCCATGCTATATTTGGACCACGTAGGGCCCACCTAGACCCATTTGAATGGGATCGTTTTTAGGTGAAAAGTCCGTTATATTGCATTTTCCCATAATATATGTTAGCTTTGCATCCACCCCACCCATCACGTGACCCGAAGTGCCGTCTCCACGTTCCCATAGCCACCTATGCTGAACGGTCATTCCCCCCCGCCCCCCCCCCCGCATTTTTTAGGATCACCCTCTTCAAAAGATATGAGATCGGTGCTTTTCCTACTACTGTGATATCTGATTGTTGGAAATTTGGAAATTCAGTGACTGGTCACCGATCTTTTTCAACTCGGGTCCTGCACTTTGAAAACATAAATTTCACATAAATATCTATCATAATTGTTTGATATACATATACTTAGATGCTTGGTGACATCGGTCTCAAGAGATCGAAATACCGGTAGCCAGATGTAGGTGCGAGTTACGTCAGAATGCCTAAAATGGGCCAAAATCTCACACAATACCTGTACTGACTTTTCACTCTTTTGGGCGTATACATTCAAATTTTGATAATATCTAGGGAAAACTCACTGAATTACTGTCTAATTTAATTGTATGAAAGTGGAGGTGTAAATTATCGTCCTATTTATTTGTATACATTGATTGTTCAATCTCAGATTCAATCCATAGTAGGTTCATTGTCAAATGGATATCTTTGATGGCTTCAAATGACTAAAATGTTTTTGATGTCATTTCATAATCGTTCTGCCCATCATTTTGGCCGGCCGCTGTGTTGCCTCATGATCCAGAGGGTGCTCCAAATCTGGTAAGAGCGTGTTCTCTCTCCTTACAGAAAGGAAAATGTTTTAGGTAATTTCATAAGCATCCAACGGCAACCTCATTAAGAGAAAATATTTGATGAACAATGTATCTTATTGAATCCCGGTGAACATGTGATTTGTTTCCTTTAGAAATTGAAAGTGGTCTTTATACAAAAACACCTGTTGTGGAGGACGAAGAACACTTCAGACTATTGTTCAAGTTAATCCTACTGTTATTGACTACACATCTGGATGAGATTCTCAATCTCCTGCTTGATCCCCCTAATAATGTTGCTAAAATAGTGACACGCTTCATTTACAATGCGTTCCGACTAACAAAAAGGCAAAATTTAATTGTGCTTATGTGATATGGATCTCTTTCAAATGTATTTTCTCAACTTATTATTGTTCACTGATGCTGTACTTAAGGCGAGGATAAGGCGATTAATGTTGTGCTGTATATACAGGTTATAGGGCCTATAGCCATGTTGGACCCTGTTTCGTACAGATCTATATCAAGCTCTTCAGTCACAAGCTATTGTTATCACTACTCTCTCGATTTTATCACCTTATTCATGTTCATATCTTGCAAGTTGTTTGTGTGTTATTGTTTCTTAACCGACATGTAATTTGTTTTTATGATACAACAAAGTTGAATTAAATTGAATTGTTGCCTCCCCCAGAGGGTGCTCCAAATCTGGCAAGGGTGTGTTCTCTCTCTCCAAGAACGCGTTTGTCTTCTCCTCAAGACCGTGCTTTGACTGAACTGCACAACCTTTGACCCTCGCATCTTTTGCGTCCTTGATGGCCACGCCCACTTGTTGATTACGTCACGTTTCCATGGACCGCCGTTTCCCCACAGTAACAAGACACTGTTGATGGGTGGGCAATTTCTTGATTTATCCCTCAAGGTCTTGAAATATCCATCTCAAAGAACGTAGCCAAGGTAGCTACGATGGAACAAAAGAGAAAAAGTATCGATTCAGGTGAGGATTTCGTTTCTGGTTTGCTTGCGTGCAAATCTATTCTTGATGCGCAACTTTGTTGTTGTTGTTGTTATGTTGTTGCACGTTGAGCAGATCATAAAACACCGGTGTTAGGCCCTTCTATTGGGTCTTCCTGTACACAAATATAAAAAAAACAACTATGGGTTTCCTCACGTAAAGACTTCGTAGATGGGAGCCCGAAACACCAAATTATACTTCTTCATGCAAGACCAAGGCACCAAAAACTTATGGGTGCCGTATGGCAATAACAGTGGGAGAATGCATTGAACTTGGATGCACAAAACTGGTCAAACTTGTTCTCCCCATGATGCAGTGAACTTTCAAAATCAATAATTTGTTTTCAGGTAACCCGCCTATAGCCACAATAATATTCTCCAGGTCTGCTGACACAAAGTTCTCTTGCAAAGAAGAGACATTTATAATTGATGAATGCAGGCCTTCAAGCGACTCCTATATTGCCTATATTTTTGAATTACATACATACATACATACATCTTCTGACTTGTAGGCCTAATAGCCTGTTGCAGTTCGGTTGTCATGTCTTTCTGCACTTGCTGCAAACATGTCGTGCACTGGTGTAACACAGAACCTGTAGTCAAACATATACTTGTCCACCCTTGATTTGAACGCATTAACGGATGGAGCCGAAACCACAGACTCTGGTAAATTAGGAATTATTCCTATATCTTACTCAAAACCTCCTATATTCCTATATTTTGACTTTTTCTCATGAAAACTTTCACCAATGCTCTGAAATGAGTCAAATTTGCGTTAGGAAATACATTTCAGAAAAAAAATTCGCCTTGCTTCACTCAGCAAGTAACAGAAAAATTTAATCTCTTTCTTGAATCAAGCAACAGAAGGGGTCTCCTCAATCACCACCACTATGACCACATTCAGTTGAAATATTTTGATTAAACACCACTAAACTACCAAGTTTGGAACCTACAATGTAGTAGTGACCTGTCTTACACTCCTTTTAATATTTCCTTTATTTTAATAAGAAAATTTCTATACTTCTCCTATATTTTGGCAAATTTCCTCATATTTTCACTGCGAGCCACTTGGGAGGCCTTTGAATTGAAAATAAATAAATAAAACAAATTCTTCTAATATGTTTCTAGCATATATGTAAGTAACATAGCAGTGATTTTAAATAATTTTTTGCACTGTATTTCAACTGTGTGTTTCTTTAATATTGTCATCATTTGCCAGTGAGTGGTAGCTGTAATTGTGTTCAGCATGGTAAGGAATATTTTGAAATACCACATTGGGTGCATGTATTAATATCCTGCATACATGAATTATATCAGATTTTATAAGAAAATATGTAGTGATGGGCACTCAAAACAGCAATATGATAAAATGTACAGAAAGACACAAGCCCGAGCCTCCATTATTAAATCAATATGGAAACCTTCATGGATATTAAAGATGTAATCAGCCTCAAAATGGATGGATTTTGTAAACTCTCCCCTGTGCGTTTTTTCACAGGGAAGATTACCAAAGCATCATATGTATTATATTTGATGACAGTGGGATCGTCATATACAACGAATGCAAGAATATCTTGTCAGAGAAATTTGTACCTCTGCCCGCTCCGACGGCTTTTCTGTCTCGCCATTGAGTGTGTGTTGTACTCAGAAAGGAAAATGACGTCACTGCGTGACGTATGAGTGACGTAGCAACGCTCACGAATTTAAATGCTGCACAGCTGCAGCCATGGCATAGCGTCATGGCTCGTGCCTACGGTTCGGTGATGTCGCATAGCATACGTTGGTAGAATGCACCATACGTGTATACGCTTGTTGACACGGCCGTGGAAAAATAAACGGCATGCCATGCTGTTTATTTTTAAAGATCAACTCCTATTTTCTCGTGAATGGTAGAAACAAGTTTAGTTTTTTGTAGTCAGATGTGTTTCATTTTGTACCTGTTGTAACATATGTCACTTTCGCTGAGTTTGAGAGACATCGATTTCAGCCCAGATTTGAGGCTGATTACATCTTTAAATAAATTTGGAAACCTGATGGGCCTGATCATTTAATCATTTTGAAATTGTCAACATGCCTACTCACCCCATGGGTATAAATGTGCCACCAGGTCTTTCGATCATAGAAATGGTAACCCGTGACTGAAGGAGGATCAGAATTGTGTAGGGGGTGACACAATCACCCATTGAGTAATGTGCCACAGGATAGTAATACGATCTTAGAAATGGTACCCTGTAACTGCCGGGGGATCAGAATGGTGTATGGGGTGACACAATCACTCATTGGGTAATGTGCCACAGGATAGTGATATGATCTTAGAAATGGTACCCTGTAACTGTAGGGGATCAGAATGGTGTAGGGGGATCAGAATGGTGTAGGGGGTGATACAATCACCCATTGGATAATGTGCCACAGGATAGTGATATGATCTTGTCGGGGGATCAGAATGGTGTTGGGGGGGGACGCATTCACCCGTGGGTAATGTGCCACAGGGTACATGTATTTATATGATTTCAGAAATGGTACCCTGTAATTGTAGGGAGATCAGAATGGTGTATAGTGGCGACACAATCACCCGACAGGTGATATGCCACTGGGTAGTCATGTGATCGTAGAAATGGTACCCTGTAACTGACTGTAAAAGGATCAGAATGATGTATGGTGTGATACAATCTCTCCATGGGTAATGTGCCACTGGGTAGTCATGTGATCATAGAAATGGTACCCTGTAACCGACTGTAAAGGGATCAGAATGGTGTACGGGTGGGGTGATACAATCTCTCCATGGGTAATGTGCCACTGGGTAGTCATGTGATCGTAGAAATGGTACCCTGTAACTGACTGTAAAGGGATCAGAATGGTGTATGGGTGGGGTGATACAATCTCTCCATGGGTAATGTGCCACTGGGTAGTGATATGATCATAGAAATGCTAATACCCTGTGATTGTTGAAGGATGAGAACGGTGTTATGGGGACACAATCCCCCCACGGGATCAGAACGGTGTATGGCCGGGGGTGATACAATCTCTCCATGGGTAATGTGCCACTGGGTAGTGATATGATCTTAGAAATGCTAGTACTCTGTGACTGTAGGAGGATCAGAATGGTGTTATGGGTGACCCAATCACTCGACGGGTAATGGGGCAAGAGGCGTGGGGATACATGTATGAGAAGAGTCTGATGCAGAGATTGCAACTGCAATGAATAAATAGCTCCAAGTTGGATACATCTGAGTCATCAAAAATTGAAGCCCTGGCCAGGGTTTATACATACATGTACCTACCTTTCTTTCTTACCAGTAAAGTTGAAAATTTCAAAGTGAAGATCATTCTCATTAATTATAGTTTTTACCCCTCGGCCAAAATTTGGCCGAAGGGTATTGTCGTCGTCATGTACGTCTGTCCGTGACGTCTGTCCATCCGTCCGTCTGTCCGTCACACCTTTCTCGTTACCAAGATATCTTCAGAATGACTTACCCTAGGCACACCAAACTTGCAGTGCACATCCGTATGCTCATGACCCATATTGAATCTGGACCTGATTGGTTAGAAACTTTGGCGGCCATCTTTAATTTATGCGAAACCATCACAGCTTTCTTGTTACCAAGATATCTTTAGAACGACTTACCCTAGGCACCCCAAACTTGCACTGCATATCCATATGCTCATGACCCAGAACCCTATTGAATCTGGACCTGATTGGTTGGAAACTTTGGCGGCCATATTTAATTTATGCGAAATCATTAATCTTGTGTATCTTAGGTACCATTTCTCTGTTCAGTGTGATATTTGGTATAGATCATCGATGCAGCAAGAAACTTCAAAGGAATGACCAAACCAGTTTCCCTGATTCGGTTTAAACCTTGGCGGCCATCTTTAATTTATGCAAAATCTTCAATGATATATATCTCTGATACCATTCAAGTGTTCTATACGAAACTTGGTATACAGCATCGATGTATCAAGAGATCTGCAATGTATAGCCACATCAGTTCCTCTGAGTGGCGGGAAGGATGGGCGGCCATCTTTAATTTATGCAAAATCATTAATGATCTCTATCTCTGATACTGTTCGAGTGCTCGATGTAAAATTTGGTATATATCATCGAAGCATCAATAGACTTACGATAAATGACAGTTCTGGCGTTTCTGATTGGGCGGAACCTTGGCGGCCATCTTTAATTTATGCAAAATCTTCAATGATATATATCTTTGATACCATTTCAGTGTTCTATATGAAACTTGGTATCCAGCATCGATGTATCAAGAGACTTGCAATGAATAACCACATCGGTTCCTTTGAGTGGCGGGAAGGATGGGCGGCCATCTTTAATTTATGCGAAATCATTAATGATCTATATCTCTGATACGGTTCAAGTGCTCAATGTAAAATTTGGTATACATCATCGATGTATCAATAGACAGTTCTGGTTTTTCTGCTTGGGCGGAAACCTTGGTGGCCATCTTTAATTTATGCAAAATCTTTAATGATGTTTATCTTCGATACCATTTCAGTGTTCTATATGAAACTTGGTATACAGAATCTATGTATCAAGAGACTTGCAATGAATAACCACATCAGTTTCTCTGAGTGGTGGGAAGGATGGGCGGCCATCTTTAATTTATGCGAAATCATTAGGGATCTCTATCTCAGATAATTTTCAAATGTTCGATGTAAAATTTGGTATACATCGTCGATGCATCAACAGACTTATGTAATGAATACCGGTTTCTCTGATTGGACGGAAACGTTTGAGGCCATTTCTAATGGCAAAATTTTTCATAATCTGTATATTTGTTACTTGACTGCTTGGTGTTCCTGAAGTCTTGTTTTAAATTGAATACATTATGAATGGCTGGCGCCCAGAGCCGAGGGGTTTTCAGATGCGCAGCTTCGTATTTGCCTTTATTTTTTACCAATGTCTGGATTGGCAGATATTCTATAGTACATGTACTATTTAAGCTTTATTACAAATCAAATATTTGACTACATGTAGGAGACCATCTGGGCATGCAGGCTCACACTGACACAATGTTGCTCTTTTTCTTGAACTTCTAGATGGACAGATGTTCCATTGGCATATTGGATCATATATTTGCAAATATCACGATTTGGTGTTGTGCTACATAAAGCCCGGCGCACACGAGAGCTATCAGCTGAGCCAACGACCTCAATTGCCTGTCAGTTCAGGGGCTAGCTCGCGTGTGATTTCAGCGCACACGATGAGCAAAAGTTTCACGAAATTGATTTCAGTTCCCGCATAACGTCTTCAAGACCATTTTGAAGAGTCGTTCGTGTGAATCGCGTGAAAATAACATGCGATTCATTGGCCGATCCAATAAAACTGCTGAGCTGTTGGCTTGCGTTCGCCGCACACGCTGAGGATTTGGCCTCGTGAGGCGAAATTATCAAACAAGTTTGATATTTTTTTCCCGACCTCGCGAGGTCAAAAACTCACCAAAAACTGCCCGCACACGAGAGCTAGCCCCTGAGCTGACAGGCAATTGAGGCCGTCAGCTCAGCTGATAGCTCTCGTGTGTGTGCGCCGGGATTTATGAGGCTCTAAATTCACTGTGATCATCAGATAGGAAACATTTAAAAACAATGTTTGTGTTTTTTATCAAAGCAAACCTTTTATTACATCAGTGCCATTTTCCTCCTTTGGAGATCCCCTCTGCAATAGAAATTAACTCCCTTGACTGACCGCTAGGTGGCGTGCTTCCGCGCATGCGTCTTCCTCTTTTTCCCTACTGCAGTGACGTTATAGACGTGCCTTTGATGGCCGCAGCGTGAGGGGAGGATGGGTTGGGTAGATCCGATGTAATAAAAGGTTTGCTTTGATAAAAAACACAAACATTGTTTTTAAATGTTTCCTGTTTTCTTCTCAAAGCTTCACTTTTATTACATCAGTGCCAGACTCCCAACGGAGGCGGTTGGGACGCCGGTCATCTCATTTCGCATAGTGTGAAGCACGCCCTAGCCCATAGGGAGTATCCTGATAAATTCCCTTCTTAAGTGTAAGATGTAGGGAACTCACAGGGAACAGGTGAGATGGTGAGCTGGTGGTAAAGAACCGACCGCAGTCCCGTCATCTACTCTATCCATCGCCACGAGAAGGCGAGGTATGCCCTGTCATCACTGTGAAGTCCCTTCCTCTTGCACGTGGATATAGTTGTATGACTTACCGAGGTAAGGGAAGTCTTGAACTTGACACCGCTGCTCCCCCCCCTTTCTTTGAGCTGCTAACGGATTACACGTTGTGCTGCAACTAATGGTCCTAATGCAGCTACCCCCTCAGCCTGAACTGACAGATCACGTAAATAATGATCAGCAAAAGTCGAATTTGAACGCCAGGCACACGAGGCGGTAATTTCATCAACGGAAAGGTTTCGCCACAATGGCCATGACGCAGAGAGGGCTCTAATCTCATGGGACGAAACGGTAGACAGCAGTGGAGGGGTAACAATAGCCAATGTGTAAGTCCAATGAATAAGTCTTTTTAACCAGGAAGCCACTGTATTCTTGGTAATGTCCGATTTAGCTCCTGGTTGTAGAGAGAGGAATAGTAGCCGTCGACTACCTCTATTGGGGTCCGTTCGTAGAATGTAGTGACGAATGGTACGAACAGGACATAAAAGTCTATCTTGGTCTAATGACTCGTCTAAAATATTTGTCAGTGCCGGGATCTCATAACGGCGTTGTATGCAAGGTCCCGGGCATGTAGTCTCATTTTTGGCTATGAACTCTGGTATGGTTCTGAACGATATACGAGTCCACCCATCAGTCCATCTTAGAGAGGCTCTTTCTAAAGCATGGAGTTCAGAAATCCTAGTAGTAAGAGCGAAGGCCATGAGAAAAGCTGCCTTGAACGATACTGCTCTGATGCTTGCGTCGGCTAATGGTTCAAAAGGTGGTCGGAGCAGGGCACTAAGGACTACACCCAAGTCCCACTTCGGTAAAAGTTGACGAGTACGACGGGCTTGTAAGGCAAAGGATTTAATAAGAGCTGCAATGTTGGCGTCTTGCCCAATTTCAATCCCTGCCGTTAAATGAAGAACTTTACTAAGTGCTGATCTGTATCCTTCAATAGTGGATGGCTGGAACCGTCTGTCATGTTGAAGGTGATATAGAAAGTCAGCAACTATTGGAATAGTGGCAGAGTAGGGAACGTAGTTACGGCTGTTGCACCACTCCACGAAATACTTCCACTTTGACTGGTAGAGGTGTGTGGTTGATTCTCTGTTTGCACCAACCATAGCCTCTGCAACCTCGCTTGAAAAGCCTTCCGCTGTGAGTGACTGCTTGATAGCCTGCACGCGTGAAGATTGAGCCACTCGGGGCGCTGGTGATATACTCCTTGACGATGTTGACTGAGTAGTGACCACCACGCTGGCAGCCGCCGAGGTGTGTCTGTTAATAGTTGTACTAGATGAGCGAACCAGGGTCGATGAGGCCACCATGGAACGATCAGAATGATTATGCAAACATGGTCCTGGATCTTCTGAAGCACTGATTGGATGAGCGCCAGTGGCGGGAATGCATAAGCTATCAGATTGTCCCAACTGATTGACAAGGCATCGATTGCATGGGCCTGCGGATCGAGTACTGGGCTGACGTATAATGGAAGCTGGGTGTTGTGTCTTGTTGCAAACAGATCGAGATGCGGCTGTTCCCAGATGATCGAGATCTGTTTGAAGACATCGGGATGTAGACGCCATTCCGTCTGTAAAATCCGATCGGGTCTGGACAAACTGTCTGCTATCACATTGAGCCGACCCGGGATGTGACGTGCACGAATGTGACAGTGGTTCTGTTGAGTCTCTAGAAATAGTTCGAGTGTCTTCAGGAACAAAGGGTGAGACTTCGTGCCGCCCTGTTTGTTGATGTAATGCACCACTGTGCTGTTGTCGCATGCCACTAGAACAGATGATAGATGAAGATGATGCCGCCAGTGACGTAGTGCATGAAGGATGGCCAACATTTCCAGGATATTGATGTGGAGACTGGATTCCTGCTGTGACCATCTTCCGGATACCTGTAGATCTTCCATATGAGCCCCCCATCCCGTCAGTGATGCGTCTGTGAAGAGGTGATGGGCTGGGCGAAATGGATGTAGCGATACTCCTGACATTACGTTGTAGCGGGACTGCCACCAATGGAGGTACTGTCGAAGATGATGTGGAACAGGTATTCGCGGATTGAAGCTGAGTGAGCGAAGATAAGGATGAAGATGAAACTGCAGTGGACGAAGATACAGTCTGCCGTGCCGTGTCAAGTCCTGGGCGGAGGTTAGAAGGCCTAGAAGAGCCTGCCACTGCTGTAACAACCGGAACGGAGATGATAAAAAGGCGTTGATTTGCAGCTGTATCTTGGTCCACCGATCCTCTGGAGGCAGGGCAATCGCTCTCTCCGTATCGAACATTGCTCCGATGTATTTCCGTTGTTGCGCTGGAGACAACTCCGACTTGTCTGGATGGGGTATGAATCCCAGTTGTCTGAGTACCTCTAGAGCAAAGCTTGTCTGGGAAGAGAGGACCGCCGGATTGGGTCCCCACAGTAGAATATCGTCTATGTAGGCCTCTATATTGACGCCCCGAAGATGGAGATATGTGACGACTGGGTTTGTGATTCTCGTGAAGCACCATGGGGCGACGGAGATACCGAAGGGGAGGACCTGCCATTCGAATCTTCGTTTGCCTACTGTGAATCGCAGATAACGCCGATGAGATGGGAATATGGGGACATGGAGGTAGGCGTCCTGCAGATCGATGGATGTCATCCATGTGCCCGGAAGTAGACGGGACCGAAGTGACGGGATAGTCGCCATCTTGAATTTCGGTGGTGGGGCTAGACAGTCTCTGTTGAGTCGACGCAAGTCTATTATCATGCGCAGCTGGCCCGAGTCCTTCTTCGGGATGACAAAAACGGGACTGTAAAAACCGGGTGAATTCTCGCTCGGAGGAAGTTCCCGTGCTGCGCCCTTGTCGATGAGTATTTGCACCGACGTCAACAAAGTCTGCAAATGTTCTGGCCGAACTGGGATCCGAGATGGCTTGGGATGAGCGATGAGACGAGGATAATGTTGAAACGTCAAACGGAAGCCGTCTCGAAGGGTACGTTTTACCCATGCGTCTGGTGAGATGAAGTCCCAGTTCTCCCAGAAAATTTGCAGGCGGCCGCCTACTACTGGGTGGTGAAATTGGTGAAATTGTGGAATGCTGTAAACGTTTAATGGGGAAATGATAGGATGATTTGGTGGACCATGAGCGAAGTCAATCCCGACGTTTTCCACCTCTTCCTTTGTTGGAGGACTGGTGTTGCTTGCCGAGGAACTTTGGTCGTCCTCCACCCTGTTGCTGGTTAAAGGGACGAAAATCTTCCTGATGATATTGCTGGAACTTCTGTCCCTTTTGCCACTTTGTAGGCTTTCCGAGCGAACCCTTGTGCTTGCCATACTGACGGTTGGAGCCACGCTTGCCGGATGAAGCCATACGAGAATATCTCTCCTCTCTCATGTCTGGTACGCACTGGCGGACCGCTCCGTTGAAGAGGGTTTCCGATGCCAACGGTTGTAGCATGAGCTGACGCTTCGCTGATTCAGGAACATCTGTTCTCGCCAGCTTCAGGTAGGTTGATCTTCGAGCATGGATTATGGATGAGTAAGAGAAGACCATATTTTCCATAATATGGGCATTAGCTCGGTCCAGAGACTCTGTGAAACCCTGCAGGAACTCGAGTTCACTAGATGATATTTGAACCGAATGATCTTTACCACGTCGCAGATCGATGTCGTTGAGCATCTTAGTAGACGCTGAAATGAGGCAATCTGCATATGAAGAAATTCTATGTTGGTTCAGTAAACTTTCCTCCACAACTCGGGCTTGGGTAACAGGAAAATCCAGTTGTGTGGGTTTATTATTCGTCAGAATGAGATCCAATTCCGCATCCGCTGGCGCCGACTTGGCGGGTAATATGGCCCGATGCATGGAATATGTCTTGTATTGACCCGGACGCTTCGGTAGAAGTGAGAAAGATCTTGTTCGTTGTTCATCCAACAAACTGAAGAGATGAGGAAACTGCGTTGAGGGCGGAAAGGATGTCGGAGATGATCCTACCGTATCCACGGGAATATCCTCTAAGTTCGCAGCGTAAGTCTGACGTTTCCGCTTCTTTTCTTTGTCTTTATTGGGATCAGGAAGTGGTAAATTCGGGAGTAATTGATAAACTGCCGCCATCTTGGATCGAAGTGTGAGTTTATCTCCCTTCCCAGTGTCAGACTCAGATGAAGCAGATCTTTTGTGACTGTCCGTCGAAGAGGCTGGTGATCTACTACGACGACGGCGGTCATCAAGACACTCTTCCGATGTAGGGGATTCATCATGAACCCTGTTCTGTTCCACGGGATCATAGGCTCGGTTTCTGGAACCTGATCTGGAGCGCCGGTGTCCTGAAGAACGGGAACGCGTGCGCCTACGTGGTCGTCTAGGATGGGGAGAGCGAGATCGACTGTGGTCGGAATTTTTCCGTCTCCTCTTCCGTTCCGGAGATTTGATTAAGGGCCTGACTTCTGCCTTGTCCTTGGACTGATTCTCTTTAATCCGATTCCGCTTTTGTGGCGAATCCGATTTTTTATCGTGCCCCGTCTTAGGAGATTGCTTCCGCTTCAATGGCTTGGAACGCTCCATAGCCCGGCCCCGATCTGAAGTCTCATGCCGTTTCCGTGGCTCAGTCGGTTTTTTAGAATGCTGAGATTCGGATTTATGGCTCTTATCCTTGTCCGTATCTCTGGGATTCCCATGTCGATGGTTGGAATCCGTCGGTAGTCTGGCTGATACGACCTGGTCCCAGAGTTGGTGAACATCAGGCGTCCGTTTCCGTTTCAGTGGTTCGGTCGATTTTTCCCTTTTCCGGGATTGTGAAATCTCCGTAGATACGGCCCGCTTGTCAGGTTTATCCGCAATTACGGGCATCGGTAAAGCTGTTAATTGAGTCAACTCCGGGTCCACGGCTCCGGGTGAATCAACATGCAAAATATAC
>JAVTVY010039266.1:0-15537 GCA_036873755.1 Hanleya hanleyi | reverse complement strand
AATCGAACAATCAGAGAACACTTCAGTCTATTGCAGAAAAGCTTTCCACTCATGAAGTCAATACGCCAGCGACTGGAAGACAACGTGGTTCATCCTCTAGAAACCTACTGCCAGGAATATCATGAGCTGGGCTCTGCTGATGATGAATTTTATTGCACCCTACGGTTCCGAATGTATCAGATAAGGGATATACTGTGCGAATTTGACGGCATCATATCAGGTGTCGATTCAGGGGACGGTTATTCTGAATATTTCAGTGATGAGGACTTTTCCCAGCATCTATCGATCTCTTGTAAATGTGAGCAATTTCCTGTTTTACGTGTCTTCCCAGATCTCTCACAAAAACTAAGGAAGGTTTGTCAAATCTCTCAAGATTGGCTAAGAAGTGACAAACTATATGTTGCGGAGATGGAGAAGCGGCTAGAATCGATGCGGGCAGAACTTGAACAGAAAAAGTCTAATCTACAGAAGTCCAAAAAGGAATACACAAAAATACATTGTGCTATCAAGGATTTGCAAAGTGAACACGGCTACTCCATCGAAAGCGAATATGCAGCGTTACAACAAGAGATGAGTCATACTGAAGGCACAGCATGTGGCACAACTGCATCAACAAAAGAAATGAGACTCAAACTGTTCCGATTGAAAGAGACTAAAAATATCATCGCCGAAATCGAACATTTCACCTATTCTCTGAAGATGACAGCGAAGAGGAAGTCTAGACAAACAGAAGAACTGTATATACTAGAAAATCGCTTCAACAATCTAGAGAATAGCTTAGATACACGTAAACATCCCGAATTGCATGACAAAAACACTCTGAAAAATTCTAACCGCGACAAGCGAGCGAAGTGCAGAAGGAGTAGTCTGGAAAGTGGCCTGCTTCAGCAACAAACACGTTCTTCAGAAGAATTTGGTACCCCAGTTAATCCCAGAAGACACAGTCTGGACAATGGAATACCGGATTTGACTGACCATTCAGGAAGAATCAACCTTGACCTGAACATTGAGAAAACACAAACTAAACCAAGGAGAATATTCTCCGCAGAACTTCAAAGGACGTTTCGAGTGGTGAGAAGCCATATCGGGACCGGATGCAAGGATCTTGCCCGGTCTCCTCCTTACTTGAATGGGAAAAAACTGGTCGAGGTAGAAAATGATATCAAACAAATCGAATACAAAAACCAAGGCCAATTGAAGGAACAGATATATCAAAGTCTGATGGCTTGGTACAACCACATGGGTAAACGGGCGTCTGTGGCCATGTTGTGCAAGACTTTACGAGAGTTGGACGAGAACAGCCTGGCTGAAAAACTCGAGGACGAAAGCCCTCTGCGTTTACCTGACATTCATTCTAATGATCGTATTCCTGTTTATTCGCGTAATTAATAGAACAGAACTTTACGCCAATGTTGCCGTATTTTTAATGTCGCAATTAAATGCCAAAATGATTTGCATCAATATGATGTCAATATGTTTTATAAGTATATGTTATCTTAGATTGAAAGAATAATTTGGTTCTATTCTTAAGTGCAATATATTTTAATTTCGTTTATCAAATGTGTCGATGTGACTAAGCTTACTGCGGTATTATATTGGCCTCGGGTGCATTCGTTACATATAAGATTTATATAGTGTTAATGGTTCTATACGAGAAATACTGCCATATTAAAGGTGCAATGAATAAATTTTACACAGAGTGAATATTGTCGTTTGCTTTTGATTTATCTGCATAACGAGTCACACATTTTAAGCATTAAATGGCTTATCTCCGAAATAAGACTTAGAAAGGGACTAATTATCCCATCACCATCATCGATTCAATTGGCTAATTTAGAATTTCTTAAGTTGACAATATATCCAATATCTCCTGCTTCGTTGTTCGAGTTTTGTCACGGGGCAAATTTCCTCTGAAAAGGCGAGTAGTTTTACCACACAATATATTTGCTTACTCGAAGCGCTCATGTGATTTATGCTGAATACTTGACGTCGCCACATCAATGGTCGGTTTACTGTATTCACGACAGTAATTTCTCGGTATCATCATTGACTACGCATGCAGCCTAGAATAGAATACAATAATTACAACGCAGATTTGACAACAACAACAAAAACAAACTTGTCGCACCTATTATTACAGTATTGAGAGTTGACAATGTCAAAAAACAGTTTGCATAATAGTTCCCTTCGCTAGTAATCAGACATGATCCAGGAATAAATGAATACAACCGGCCGTTTCATCCTGATAGTTTACCACCTATCAAAACATGATCTTTATCAACGACGAGGTATACACTTGTTCTTATGCCCACTATTACACTGTAGTACATTGACCCTGCATTACGTTGGAAGTGTCGAGTACATATGTCAGTTCACTTACCTGTAGAATGTCGTTGGCTCATCGAAATGTCACCAGGCCTATCCCGTACGTCTATCTAACATACATTTTAGAATACAACAGAAACCGCTCTATGCTACAGCAGCCATATAACAGTAACCTGGATATCGTATTTTTTTTGGCCTGATCTTAAATAAGGAATTATAACAGTGTAGGCATACGCACTCCCTTGTGTAGGCTACAGGCCACTGAAAGATTTACATTGGCCGCAATGTTAACGTAATTGCATTTCGTCGATTCCCTAACTAAATCTAGACGTCCACATTTCGGCAAGAAGTACTTTAATTCAAGTGTTACGACCTGACAAACTTCTTGGCGGAAGTCGCCGGTCTCGATTTTAAGCTATGCGCGCTCGTACAAATGACGTCATACTTTCAATCTGTTTCTCTGCTTTGAGAAAGCGATGCACAGACACCCAACTAGTTCCTCTGAGCAACACCTTATTGGACTTCGAGTTAAAATTAAACTCGCAGCTAAACCGAACACATATCATACTCCGAACAGCTACCACTGGTGTTCAATTATTTCTCGCAACAGAGACAGGAAAAAAATATTAAAAACGATTCACTTCTCTGGCAGAGGTTATGCCTGTAGTGTGGTGGGAACTACGTCATTGATTTCTGCTCTGTTGTGCATTGGTCTTTTGCTCTCCTCTATTTTTTAAACACAGAAAACAATTCTGATATCGGAGGATCCTATTCTGCTCAAAGTATTTTCATATGTGTCTGGTAAATTATGTCTGTCAACCAATCGAAATACATGATTATGTAGCATCGTCTTAACACATGTGCTGAACAGAATGCATCAGTGTGTTGGAGGCCAACCATCAACGATGCTGTGTTCCGTTATCCCTCATTGCAGCTTCAGGTGAAGACAAATGAAGGCTAAACATAACTCGCTTCAGAGTATATAACGCATTTGAATCATGTCACCTATTAGAATACTTGGCGGAATATCAGGAACTTTACCGACAAAACTGGAGTGGGTCAGGTCAAGCTATGAATAAACCAGGCCACACAGCTACTTTTAACTGTACCGTACGTGTTGAAAACATCTCTGACTGGTATATAAAGGATGGTCGAGATTTCCAGAGAGCATTTTTAGTACAGACAGTACATCTAAGCTGTTCAACTCCACTGTATACTATACTAAACTTGTTTCGCCTAAGATGAATTGCGAACAGAACTGTACAGTTTGGGCGGAGCATCTTCCAGTCAACACCATAACTGATGTTTGGAAATACGTTGCCGCCGAGCTCCGGCAAATAAACGCCGATATCGAAAAGTCGGACGACTACATGAACGGACCGGAAGACAGAATGGATTATTTGATCAGCGTCTTTACTTCCTTACAGAAATTGTCTTCTTCGAGAACATTGACATTGGATCAGATAAAGACAATTTTGGATGAATCGAACAAGTTGAGAACACGGAAGTATCTTGAAGCTGCAGAATGTGTCAGAGAACACTTCAGTCTATTGCAGAAAAGCTTTCCACTCATGAAGTCAATACGCCAGCGACTGGAAGACAACGTGGTTCATCCTCTAGAAACCTACTGCCAGGAATATCATGAGCTGGGCTCTGCTGATGATGAATTTTATTGCACCCTACGGTTCCGAATGTATCAGATAAGGGATATACTGTGCGAATTTGACGGCATCATATCAGGTGTCGATTCAGGGGACGGTTATTCTGAATATTTCAGTGATGAGGACTTTTCCCAGCATCTATCGATCTCTTGTAACTGTGAGCAATTTCCTGTTTTACGTGTCTTCCCAGATCTCTCACAAAAACTAAGGAAGGTTTGTCAAATCTCTCAAGATTGGCTAAGAAGTGACAAACTATATGTTGCGGAGATGGAGAAGCGGCTAGAATCGATGCGGGCAGAACTTGAACAGAAAAAGTCTAATCTACAGAAGTCCAAAAAGGAATACACAAAAATACATTGTGCTATCAAGGATTTGCAAAGTGAACACGGCTACTCCATCGAAAGCGAATATGCAGCGTTACAACAAGAGATGAGTCATATTGAAGGCACAGCATGTGGCACAACTGCATCAACAAAAGAAATGAGACTCAAACTGTTCCGATTGAAAGAGACTAAAAATATCATCGCCGAAATCGAACATTTCACCTATTCTCTGAAGATGACAGCGAAGAGGAAGTCTAGACAAACAGAAGAACTGTATATACTAGAAAATCGCTTCAACAATCTAGAGAACAGCTTAGATACACGTAAACATCCAGAATTGCATGACAAAAACACTCTGAAAAATTCTAACCGCGACAAGCGAGCGAAGTGCAGAAGGAGTAGTCTGGAAAGTGGCCTGCTTCAGCAACAAACACGTTCTTCAGAAGAATTTGGTACCCCAGTTAATCCCAGAAGACACAGTCTGGACAATGGAATACCGGATTTGACTGACCATTCAGGAAGAATCAACCTTGACCTGAACATTGAGAAAACACAAACTAAACCAAGGAGAATATTCTCCGCAGAACTTCAAAGGGCGTTTCGAGTGGTGAGAAGCCATATCGGGACCGGATGGAAGGATCTTGCCCGGTCTCTGCCTTACTTGAATGGGAAAAAACTGATCGAGGTAGAAAATGATATCAAACAAATCGAATACAAAAACCAAGGCCAATTGAAGGAACAGATATATCAAAGTCTGATGGCTTGGTACAACCACATGGGTAAACGGGCGTCTGTGGCCATGTTGTGCAAGACTTTACGAGAGTTGGACGAGAACAGACTGGCTGAAAAACTCGAGGACGAAAGCCCTCTGCGTTTACCTGACATTCATTCTAATGATCGTATTCCTGTTTATTCGCGTAATTAATAGAACAGAACTTTACGCCAATGTTGCCGTATTTTTAATGTCGCAATTAAATGCCAAAATGATTTGCATCAATATGATGTCAATATGTTTTATAAGTATATGTTATCTTAGATTGAAAGAATAATTTGGTTCTATTCTTAAGTGCAATATATTTTAATTTCGTTTATCAAATGTGTCGATGTGACTAAGCTTACAGCCGTATTATATTGGCCTCGGGTGCATTCGTTACATATAAGATTTATATAGTGTTAATGGTTCTATTCGAGAAATACTGCCATATTAAAGGTGCAATGAATAAATTTTACACAGAGTGAATATTGTCGTTTGCTTTTGATTTATCTGCATAACGAGTCACACAAAATGGCTTATCTCCGAAATAAGACTTAGAAAGGGACTAATTATCCCATCACCATCATCGATTCAATTGGCTAATTTAGAATTTCTTAAGTTGACAATATATCCAATATCTCCTGCTTCGTTTTTCGAGTTTTGTCACGGGGCAAATTTCCTCTGAAAAGGCGAGTAGTTTTACCACACAATATATTTGGTTACTCGAAGCGCTCATGTGATTTATGCTGAATACTTGACGTCGCCACATCAATGGTCGGTTTACTGTATTCACGACAGTAATTTCTCGGTATCATCATTGACTACGCATGCAGCCTAGAATAGAATACAATAATTACAACGCAGATTTGACAACAACAACAAAAACAAACTTGTCGCACCTATTATTACAGTATTGAGAGTTGACAATGTCAAAAAACAGTTTGCATACTAGTTCCCTTCGCTAGTAATCAGACATGATCCAGGAATAAATGAATACAACCGGCCGTTTCATCCTGATAGTTTACCACCTATCAAAACATGATCTTTATCAACGACGAGGTATACACTTGTTCTTATGCCCACTATTACACTGTAGTACATTGACCCTGCATTACGTTGGAAGTATCGAGTACATATGTCAGTTCACTTACCTGTAGAATGTCGTTGGCTCATCGAAATGTCACCAGGCCTATCCCGTACGTCTATCTAACATATATTTTAGAATACAACAGAAACCGCTCTATGCTACAGCAGCCATATAACAGTAACCTGGATATCGTATTTTTTTGGCCTGATCTTAAATAAGGAATTTTATCACATTTCAGAGTAAATTGTAGGGTTTTGATTGGTTAATTACCATAGTGCATTAGACCGTATTCGTTATCCACCGTTGGTATACCAATTCAGAATTCTCGTATACCAATGCTGTGAAGGACGCGCGTGCCCATATACCAACGCAGTCAAGGACGCGCGTGCAACACCTGCAGGCAAAGCCTGTTTCAGGCGAATTTGTCTGCGCGAGTTTGTATCGGCGAGTTCCGCTACTGGAACAAGTTGTGCGAGGCAAATTGTGTATTTGCGGATGAAGATAAGAAATAAATTATCATCCAAAGCTTTATATGCCACATAAACAGGAACGTCAGAATGTCAGCTAAGTATTTCATCCAGTTTATTGTTCATCGCGGAACAGATCGAAAAGAGATCGAAGCTGCCTGTCCGACTCACGATGTCTTACGTTGTCGTTGTTCAACGTTGAGTTATGCCTGTTTTTCTTTTGAGTTGTTGATATATGTTAAACCAACCAGAAAAATAGCTCTTCAATGTGATAAATTCGTTATACCAGTGTCTTGCGTTGGTATACAGGCTGATATTTCGTCTCGAAGATAAATATTTTCACTCGCCCTTCGGGCTCGTGAAAATATTTATCTTCTCGACGAAATATCAGCCTGTATACCAACGCAAGACACTGGTATAACTTATAATAACAGTGTAGGCATACGCACTCCCTTGTGTAGGCTACAGGCCACTGACAGATTTACATTGGCCGCAATGTTAACGTAATTGCATTTCGTCGATTCCCTAACTAAATCTAGACGTCCACATTTCGGCAAGAAGTACTTTAATTCAAGTGTTACGACCTGACAAACTTCTTGGCGGAAGTCGCCGGTCTCGATTTTAAGCTATGCGCGCTCGTACAAATGACGTCATACTTTCAATCTGATTCTCTGCTTTGAGAAAGCGATGCACAGACACCCAACTAGTTCCTCTGAGCAACACCTTATTGGACTTCGAGTTAAAATCAAACTCGCAGCTAAACCGAACACATATCATACTCCGAACAGCTACCACTGGTGTTCAATTATTTTCTCAACAGAGACAGGAAAAAAATATTAAAAACGATTCACTTCTCTGGCAGAGGTTATGCCTGTAGTGTGGTGGGAACTACGTCATTGATTTCTGCTCTGTTGTGCATTGGTCTTTTATGAGGAATAGGAATATCATGAGCTGGGCTCTGCTGATGATGAATTTTATTGCACCCTACGGTTCCGAATGTATCAGATAAGGGATATACTGTGCGAATTTGACGGCATCATATCAGGTGTCGATTCAGGGGACGGTTATTCTGAATATTTCAGTGATGAGGACTTTTCCCAGCATCTATGGATCTCTTGTAACTGTGAGCAATTTCCTGTTTTACGTGTCTTCCCAGATCTCTCACAAAAATTAAGGAAGGTTTGTCAAATCTCTCAAGATTGGCTAAGAAGTGACAAACTATATGTTGCGGAGATGGAGAAGCGGCTAGAATCGATGCGGGCAGAACTTGAACAAAAAAAGTCTAATCTACAGAAGTCCAAAAAGGAATACACAAAAATACATTGTGCTATCAAGGATTTGCAAAGTGAACACGGCTACTCCATCGAAAGCGAATATGCAGCGTTACAACAAGAGATGAGTCATATTGAAGGCACAGCATGTGGCACAACTGCATCAACAAAAGAAATGAGACTCAAACTGTTCCGATTGAAAGAGACTAAAAATATCATCGCCGAAATCGAACATTTCACCTATTCTCTGAAGATGACAGCGAAGAGGAAGTCTAGACAAACAGAAGAACTGTATATACTAGAAAATCGCTTCAACAATCTAGAGAACAGCTTAGATACACGTAAACATCCCGAATTGCATGACAAAAACACTCTGAAAAATTCTAACCGCGACAAGCGAGGGTCCATACTTCATGTAAGAAAGCACGAGAGAGATATCCTCTCCTTATTGGCGTTTACGCCAATGGCATTTAACTTTAATAGGGCGGTTGGGTGGTGGTGGTTGGAGACCGTGATACATGGACATTGAACAAGGAGTATTTCTGTGACCGGCAGAATGAAGCGACAGAATGGCCGTATGCTGTCTGTTTTGGGGGAGACGTCAGAATGGCAGAATGAAAATCGTGGCCGTGTAGGCCTTCTTTTATTTTGGCGACGGCACTATGGCACAATGAAGCTCTCGCAATTTATCAAGTATTTACAAATAGGACTATTACTGTGGCTGGCAGAATGAAGCGGCAGAATGACCGTAGTCTCCCTTATTTGGGGAAGACGGCAGAATGGCACAATGAAAATTATGGCCTTGTACTCGTTTTTTTTTATCACGGCAGAATGTCTCAATTAAACTTTCTCAATTGATCAACTATTTAATTAGTCTTTTTTTTTATCACGGCAGAATGATCCAACCGATCCGATTCAACATTTCCAACTTATCAACTATTTAAAATATAAAAACTAGAAGGATTTCTCTTTTTTTGGGGGGTGCACGGCACAATGTCACTTTCTCAATGTATCAAGTATTTAAAATACAAGGATTTCTGTGATCGGAAGAATGAAGTGACAGACTGACCGTACCCTTTGTTAATTTTTTTTAGACACAAAATGTGTCAATGTTACATACATATATGTAGGAGGATTTGACATCGATTGAAAAATGTAGGCCTACATATACAGCAAGGCTACCAAAGAGCTCGGCTGGTATTTCCTCCCGATATGTATTATTCTTTCCTTGCCATGCTTCATCCACTCCAGTTGTGTACCAATTCATAAACATCCCCTCCATCGTGAAATGATGGACAATGTGTATGGCATGTGTATGGCAAGTTTAGGCTCAATTGTTTTACTTAATTGGAAAGTGAAGCAGAGCCTGTGTTCAGTGATCCGTCAGTTCAGCTACTTGGATAGTTTCTTTGGTCGCTGTTCTATCTCTTAATCTGCATGCATGCGAGACCTTGGAAAGTAAAGCAGAGCCTGTGTACTGATCCGCGAGTTAAGCTGCTTGGATTCTAAAACTTAAGTATTTTGTGGAAAATACGTCTCGTCACAAATTATGTAAAGATTAGTTGTAAAAATATTTATTGTTATATAAATAGGCCGATTCTCTGCAAATGTTATCATTACCCGAACACATCCTCCAGTGCGGAGGCAAGGAGTAGGGGGAGGGGGCGGTGTCCCCTGTCACCAGGTCTTAAATCCGAGAATGTCTCCTGATCAGTACTCCATTTCTGTGGAGTGTTTGTTGGCGGTTTCAAGTCATAAATCTTTTCTTTAAGCCATCCGGAATGACCCGAATATTTCAGGGAACATATTTTCGAAGGATCTGGTCTGTTTGATGCTGTGTTTTGTATTGGTAATTTTGGTGCATCTTCCATGTATGGATCACGAAATTGGCGAAGAGTGTCTTTTAGCGGCGTTTGAAACATTTCCATAAGGGGTCGGTGGTCGGGCTGAGAGTGGTAAATCACTTTGCCTGTCGGCCTATACTACTGCGGTAATGTATCTCTTCATAGAAACGGCGTTACGGCGTTTGGCAGTGTCAACCAGTGTTAAGGAGGAATGTATGTCAAGTCGAGTGTCAAAGCGGTGTTAGGGAGGAATGTACGTCAAGTCTAATGTCAAAGCGGTGGTAGGGAGGAATGTGCGTGAATTCGAGTGTCAACCAGTGTTAGGGAGGAATGTATGTGAAGTCGAGTGTCAAAGCGGTGTTAGGGAGGAATGTATGTGAAGTCGAGTGTCAAAGTGGTGTTAGGGAGGAATGTATTTGAAGTTGAATGTCAAAGCGGTGTTAGGGAGGAATGTATGTGAAGTTGACTGTCAAAGCGGTGTTAGGGAGGAATGTATGTGAAGTCGAGTGTCAAAGCGGTGTTAGGGAGGAATGTATGTAATGTTGAGTGTCAAAGCGGTATTAGGACTTAGGGTTAGGTATGCTTCATAACTATCAGGTTTAGGGTCATTTCAGCTATAGAAGTCAGATAATTTCTCCACCAATGCGTAACTAGGGTAATGTCGAAGCTGGGCGTTCAGCATGAGTGTGCTTCAAGTTGACTTTCAAAGCACTGTGAGGAAGGAATATATCTGAAGTGCAGTGTCAACGCGGTATTAGGGAAAAATATACGTGCAATCGAGTGTCAAAGCTGTATTAGGGAGGAATGTATGTTTAGGTGAGTGTCAAAGCAGTGTCACGGAATGTATGTCAAGTCGAATGTCAAATTGTTGTTTGGGAGAAATGTATGTGGAGTCGAGTGTCAAAGCGGTGTTAGGGAGGAATGTACGTCAAGTCGAGTGTCAAAGCGGTGTTAGCGAGGAATGTACGTCAAGTCGAGTGTCAAAGCGGTGTTAGGGAGGAATGTATGTCAAAGCGAGTGTCAAAGCGGTGTTAGGGAGGAATGTACGTCAAGTCGAGTGTCAACCAGTGTTGGGGAGGAATGTATGTCAAGTCGAGTGGCAAAGCGGTGTTAGGGAGGAATGTATGTGAAGTCGAGTGTCAAAGTGGTGTTGGGGAAGAATGTATTTGAAGTTGAATATCAAAGCGGTGTTAGGGAGGAATGTATGTGAAGTCGACTGTCAAAGCTGTGTTAGGGAGGAATGTATGTGATGTCGAATGTCAAATTGTTGTTAGGGAGAAATGTATGTGGAGTCAAGTGTCAAAGCAGTGTTAGGGAGGAATGTATGTGAAGTCGAGTGTCAAAGCGGTCGTAGGGAGGAATGTACGTCAAGTCGAGTGTCAAAGCGGTGTTAGGGAGGAATGTATGTCAAATCGAGTGTCAAAGCGGTGTTAGGGAGGAATGTACGTCAAGTCCAGTGTCAACCAGTGTTAGGGAGGAAAGTATTTGAAGTTGAATGTCAAAACGGTGTTAGGGAGGAATGTATGTGAAGTCGACTGTCAAAGCTGTGTTTGGGAGGAATGTATGTGAAGTCGAGTGTCAACGCTGTGTTAGGGAGGAATGTATGTAATGTTGAGTGTCAAAGCGGTATTGGGACTTAGGGTTAGGTATGCTTCATAACTATCAGGTTTAGGGTCAGTTCAGCTATAGAAGTCAGATAATTTCTCCACCAAAGCGTAACTGGGGTAATGTCGAAGCTGGGTGTTAGGCATGAGTGTGCTTGAAGTTGACTTTCAAAGCACTGTTAGGAAGGAATATATCTGAAGTGCAGTGTCAAAGCGGTATTAGGGAAAAATGTACGTACAATCGAGTGTCAAAGCTGTATTAGAGAGGAATGTATGTTTAGGTGAGTGTCAAAGCAGTGTCACGGAATGTATATCAAGTCGAATGTCAAATTGTTGTTAGGGAGGAATGTACGTGGAGTCAAGTGTCAAAGCGGTGTTAGGGAGGAATGTATGTGAAGTTGAGTGTCAAAGCGATGTTAGGGAGGAATGTACATCAAGTCGAGTGTCAAAGCGGTGTTATGGAGGAATGTACATGAAGTCGAGTGTCAACCAGTGTTAGGAAGGAATGTATGTCACGTCGAGTGGCAAAGCGATGTTAGGGAGGAATGTATGTGAAGTCGAGTGTCAAAGCGGTGTTAGGGAGGAATGTATGTGAAGTCGAGTGTCAAAGTGGTGTTAGGGAGGAATGTATTTGAAGTTGAATGTCAAAGCGGTGTAAGGGAGGAATGTATGTGAAGTTGACTGTCAAAGCGGTGTTACGGAGGAATGTATGTGAAGTCGAGTGTCAAAGCGGTGTTAGGGAGGAATGTATGTAATGTTGAGTGTCAAAGCGGTATTAGGACTTAGGGTTAGGTATGCTTCATAACTATCAGGTTTAGGGTCATTTCAGCTATAGAAGTCAGATAATTTCTCCACCAAAGCGTAACTAGGGTAATGTCGAAGCTGGGCGTTCAGCATGAGTGTGCTTGAAGTTGACTTTCAAAGCACTGTTAGGAAGGAATATATCTGAAGTGCAGTGTCAACGCGGTATTAGGGAAAAATGTACGTGCAATCGAGTGTCAAAGCTGTATTAGGGAGGAATGTATGTTTAGGTGAGTGTCAAAGCAGTGTCACGGAATGTATATCAAGTCGAATGTCAAATTGTTGTTTGGGAGAAATGTATGTGGAGTCGAGTGTCAAAGCGGTGTTAGGGAGGAATGTACGTCAAGTCGAGTGTCAAAGCGGTGTTAGGGAGGAATGTATGTCAAAGCGAGTGTCAAAGCGGTGTTAGGGAGGAATGTACGTCAAGTCGAGTGTCAACCAGTGTTAGGGAGGAATGTATGTCAAGTCGAGTGGCAAAGCGGTGTTAGGGAGGAATGTATGTGAAGTCGAGTGTCAAAGTGGTGTTGGGGAAGAATGTATTTGAAGTTGAATGTCAAAGCGGTGTTAGGGAGGAATGTATGTGAAGTCGACTGTCAAAGCTGTGTTAGGGAGGAATGTATGTGAAGTCGAATGTCAAATTGTTGTTAGGGAGAAATGTATGTGGAGTCAAGTGTCAAAGCGGTGTTAGGGAGGAATGTATGTGAAGTCGAGTGTCAAAGCGGTGTTAGGGAGGAATGTACGTCAAGTCGAGTGTCAAAGCGGTGTTAGGGAGGAATGTATGTCAAATCGAGTGTCAAAGCGGTGTTAGGGAGGAATGTACGTCAAGTCCAGTGTCAACCAGTGTTAGGGAGGAATGTATGTAATGTTGAGTGTCAAAGCGGTATTAGGACTTAGGGTTAGGTATGCTTCATAACTATCAGGTTTATGGTCATTTCAGCTATAGAAGTCAGATAATTTCTCCACCAAAGCGTCACTAGGGTAATGTTGAAGCTGGACGTTCAGCATGAGTGTGCTTGAAGTTGACTTTCAAAGCACTGTTAGGAAGGAATATATCTGAAGTGCAGTGTCAAAGCGGTATTAGGGAAAAATGTACGTGCAATCGAGTGTCAAAGCTGTATTAGGGAGGAACGTATATTTAGGTGAGTGTCAAAGCAGTGTCACGGAATGTATGTCAAGTCGAATGTAAAATTGTTTGGGAGAAATGTATGTGAAGTCGAGTGTCAAAGCGGTGTTAGGGAGGAATGTACGTCAAGTCGAGTGTCAAAGCGGTGTTAGGGAGGAATGTATGTCAAAGTGAGTGTCAAAGCCGTGTTAGGGAGGAATGTACGTCAAGTCGAGTGTCAACCAGTGCTAGGGAGGAATGTATGTCAAGTCGAGTGGCAAAGCGGTGTTAGGGAGGAATGTATGTGAAGTCGAGTGTCAAAGTGGTGTTGGGGAAGAATGTATTTGAAGTTGAATCTCAAAGCGGTGTTAGGGAGAAATGTATGTGAAGTTGAGCTGTGTTAGGGAGGAATGTATGTAATGTTGAGTGTCAAAGCGGTATTAGGACTTAGGGTTGGGTATGCTTCATAACTATCAGGTTTAGGGTCATTTCAGCTATAGAAGTCAGATAATTTCTCCACCAAAGCGTAACTAGGGTAATGTCGAAGCTGGGCGTTCAGCAGAAGTGTGCTTGAAGTTGACTTTCAAAGCACTGTTAGGAAGGAATATATCTGAAGTGCAGTGTCAAAGCGGTGTTAGGGAAAAATGTATGTGGAGTCGAATGTCAAAGCAGTCTTCGGGTTGCATTGTACGTGAAGTCCAGTGTCAACCGGTGTTAGGGAGGAATGTATGTAAAGTCGAGTGTCAAAGTGGTGTTAGGGAGGAATGTACGTCAAGTCAAGTGTCAAAGCGGTGTTAGGGAGGAGTACGTCAAGTCAAGTGTCAAAGCGGTGTTAGGGAGGAATGTATGTCAGGTCGAGTGTCAAAGCGGGATTAGGACTTAGGGATAGGTATGCTTCATAACTATCACGTTTAGGGTCATTTCAGCTATAGAAGTGCAGTGTCAAAGCAGTGTTAGGGAAAATGTACGTTGAGTCGAATGTCAAAGCGGTGTTCGGGATGAATGTATGTGAAGTCGATTGTGAAAGCGGAGTGAGGGAGTAATGTACATGAAGTCGACTGTCAAGGCGCTGTTAGGGAGGAATGTACGTCAAGTCGAGTATCAAAGCAGTGTTAGAGAGGAATGTACGTCAAGTCGACTGTCAAAGCGGTGTTAGGGAAGAATGTATGTCGGGTCGAGTGTCATAGCGGGATTAGGACTTAGGGTTAGGTATGCTTCATAACTATCAGGGTTTGGGTCAGTTCAGCTATAGAAGTCCGATAATTTCTCCATCAAAGCGTAACTAGGGTAATGTTGAAGCTGGGTGTTAGGCATGAGTGTGCTTGAAGTTGACTTTCAAAGCACTGTTAGGAAGGAATATATCTGAAGTGAAGTGTCAAGGCGGTATTAGGGGAAAATGGACGTGCAATCGAGTGTCAAAGCTGTATTAGGGAGGAATGTATGTTTAGGTGAGTGTCAAAGCAGTGTCACGGAATGTATGTCAAGTCGAATGTCAAATTGTGCCTTGTATAGTGTAATAGCTAATTATTTAGCAACTATCTCCAATTAGAAAGCAGGATTGGCTTTGATTGTGACGTTGCAAAGTGACGCTCTCAAGAAAAACATCTTCATTCTGACGCACTTCATTGTGACGTTACAGGGTTAGGCTCACCCTTTCCTTCCATTCTGCCGGTTCAAAGTGCTGGCAGAAGAAAAGTCTCTGATTTTCCATTGTGCCGCTGCATTCTGCCGTAAAGAACTAAAGTGACTGTGTTTCATTGTGACGCTGCAGCGTCAGTACGAAAAAAGATGGTCTTAAATTTTTCATTGTGACGTGCCATTCTGCCGTACCGAGAAAAAGTAATGTTTCTGATGATCAATTTATTTCCTTCCATTCTGTCGCTTCAAAGTGCCGGCAGAAAGAAAGTCTTTCATGTTCCATTGTGCCGTTCCATTCTGTCGTAGAGGGAAAAAGTGATTGTGTTATATTGTGATGCTGGTAAGCAGGATTGACTTTGATTGTGACGTAGCAAAGTGACGCTCTGATGAAATACATGTTCATTCTGACGCACTTCATTGTGACGTTACAGGGTTAGGCTCTCTTCCATTCTGTCGCTTCAAAGTGCCGGCAGAAAGAAAGTCTTTCATTTTCCATTGTGCCGTTCCATTCTGTCGTAGAGGGAAAAAGTGATTGTGTTATGTGATGCTGAGAAGCAGGATTTACTTTCATTGTGACGTTGCAAAGTGACGCTCTGAAGAAAGACATGTTCATTCTGACGCACTTCATTGTGACGTTACAGGGTTAGGCTCACCCTTCCT